>KK117869.1:269271-302932 GCA_000611955.2 Stegodyphus mimosarum | reverse complement strand
TAATCTGAACATTTTATATAGATCTTTAGAGCAAAATTACAATTAATAAAATATCCATTATTCTTTAATTAACTGAAATTCAATTTCTAAATTCTACAAAATTTAAGCCAATATAATTAATGACTACTTTCAAAGTTTCAGCTACAGATTTAATAATGAATGTTGTTTTAAAATAGCTGGAACAATTCCTCTTCAAAATTGAGCACATGCTTAGATTTTATTGATTTATGTTTTTCAGAAAAGTAAACACATCATTCAATACAAGCCAAAATCAAAGCAACCTGTTATTCAGCTCTGGAGAGGTGCAACGGCAATTGATATTGCTGAAGCTACTGGCAGAGATATAGGTATCTCTTTTATAATTGTTATTAGTTTTATAAAAAATTAATACTTTTTAATCCTTTTTATTTATTTATTATATAAGTTATTTGGCAATGTTTTGCAATTATTAGAGCTATTTGTTCTAAACATTTATGAATGATTTTGTGAAATTGTCTTGTTTACAACTTTAAATCTGATTTTGGACTGGTAAGTCTCTGATATAATGTGGATGGCCTTATTCTAAGCATAAAACATATCCTATAATGTATAGTCTATACTATGCATACATTTGGCTTAGTCACATGAAACCATCAATTGATAGTTTTGAGTTTGGCTTAGGATGTTAAACTCGGATATTACTACCTCTTCAATGCTCCGTCGGTGTTTTGGTGCTTCCATCTTGCATTGATAAATGATATTTTTAATTCATTAACATCAAACTAATATAGCAGTAATACTATAGTTGTATTAAGAGAAAATTTACCTTATTGTAATTTTTTATTTAGATTTAGAATTCCTTCCCTTCTCCCAATAACATGTAAAGTTTTAACTGTACCTTACAGGTTATAGTAATACTTAAATTTCTGAATGCACTCTATTTTAGGCCAACCTATAAAATTGTCTGGTGCCTCTAGGCCAGGGGTTCTTAACTGGGATGTAGGAATTTCAGTGTTTCATGGGAGATTCACTCAGCCTTTTATTTAGCTGTTAAGTATTAGTGTATTAATGTAAAAAACTGCTTTCATTCAAGTTTTGGTATTTACAAGGATTTTCTTTATTTTTATGTTGATTTATAAAATATATTAGAAAATAATCTAAATCAGCATACATATGTATTTTTCGAATTTTAGAAAGAAGGGGAGATATATCTTCTATTATGCTGATAACCATGCATGGGGCAAAAAAGGTTAAAAACTTCTGTTCTAGGCAAAGAAAAATTTAACCACCGCTTCATGTTATTTATATATATGCATATATATATTATCATATTCATAAGCACAAATGCATACCTTTCCTTGTTCATGTTTATAAAAGTTATATTGTGTACTTATTTTAATACTCCTTTGATAATTTTAAATAAATTCATATGTAAATAAATTCACTGAAACAACCTTGTACTTCGCGTACATTTACTAAAAACACTCAATCGATTTCAAGGGCAGCTACAGGTTCCTCCTCATCAGGAGAACAAAATATCTAGAAAGGGAAAGAAACCTCAATAACGGCTTTTTTAATACTCTCAAGAATAGAACAATGCTCAAGGAGGCAATGCGAGGAGGGACCTGCAGCTGCCCTCGAAATCGATTGAGTGTTTTTAGTAAATGTACGCCAAATACAAGGTTGTTTCAGTGAATTTGATTGTCACATTGGCGTGTTTCTCTTCTATTGTAAATTCATATGTATCAATTATAGGTGCAATTATATTTCTACTAGATCAATGAATCATTCATGAGCCATTTTAGATTAAGTGTGCCTTTCTAGAGATTTTTTATTTTCCAGATGTTTTTTCTGAACTTCTTACCAGTGCTGGCAATATTGCAAAAATTCTCAGAGCATTTGGAACTGTATTTTCATAGTTATTTTGTATATGTGTGATAGGGTATACTAATGAAGGTATATTTTATAGAATTTGCTTTGCTATTATTTTTAATTTACCAGATGAAGTTGTGCAATCATTATTTATAAAATTATAATATTTCAGATATTTTTTATCCTTAAACACATGTAGGCTTTTCTGAAACATTAGTATACTTTAATAATAATATTATGTAAGGTAAATATTTACTCCAAGTTCAAGATTGAAAATTACACAATAAATTTGGTTATAACTAAAAAAGAAATTCTTAAATACCAAAAGAGTTTATTTTAGTATTTAGATTAAAAACGAATGTTTTTTTTCTATGAGTTCATATATTAATGTATCAATATATTATATCAAGTTACTGCATTTTACATCTTCCTGCAAATTTTGCATAATTTTTTAGAACACCTTTACTGTTCAGAAATAAATATATTTGAGCATACATACTTATTTTGTGAAAAGAATCTTTTGAAATATTTTACAATGCTTAGGCTTATTATACATATATAATGCATATTGGATTATATGTAATATTATATTGCATACAAGATAAATTTTTTCCCACTTCAATAAATAACTGCCAAGAAAGGCAGCTAAGATAGTTACCTTAAAATATCTTTCATCAGTAGTTATCAGATTTTGTCAATTTAGAGAACATATAAAAGTGTTAAGTAATTTTCCTATATGGAATCTTTATTTGTGAGAATGTATATGCTAAAGAAGCACCAAAATAATGTAAATGTAGCTTACATTATTTTGTAAAAAATGAATAGAAAATCATTATGATATTCAATAACATTGATACTTAAATAACGACAGAAACTATTGCTAATTAAATAACAAAAAGGGTAGAAAAATATTATGCAATAAATTATTTGATAAGCTTAGCTTTGTAGTCCACACGGTAAACAAAATGTCTTTCAAATTTTGCTTTAGATTTGTGTAGTCTCTAGAGAAGATGTATGAAACGCCAGGATAATATATATACAGTTGTACAATTATATACAAATAATTATACAATCAATAAATGACCTCTACAGGTATACTAGATAATGTGTTTACTTGTTTATTCAAAATTCTTTCTGTTCACCATAGATTTTGTCCCAGTGTGTAAGAATGTGGGTTATGTAGTTTAGCTCGAGTAATTTTTATGATTAAAAAATTTCAATAGTTGAAAATATTTGCTTGAAGTTTTCATCAACAGATGCTGCTGTTGCATCAGAAATTGAAAAACTGTGGTATCAGACTGTATACAGTCTACCTTTTTTTTTTTTATAATTATTATTACAATCTTCCATTTTTAAATATGAAGTTGGTGCTTATTCAGTCTACCTTATTTGTTTATAATTATTATTACAGTCTCCCATTTTTAACATCAAGTTGTCAGTCTACCTTATTTTAAGTGATACAGTCTACTTTATTTTTTTTTATAATTATTATTACAGTTTCGTATTTTTAAGCATCAAGTTGGTGCTCATAACATGCACTTTATGGTTTTGTTTTCTACAGTTGTTTTTAATATAGCATTGTAAAAAAATTTTTCTCTTGAGGTTTTTTTGCATTATGAACTTTGCAAGCTAAGATTCATTCATAAGAGTTCCCAGGGGCTTAGCAAACCTAAGCTATACCTCCCTACTTGGTGGTCCCAACCCCTGTTTGAGGGGCCAGAAAAAAAATTTACCTGTAGACATACCATAAAAATGAAAGGTGTAGAGCTTGTAGAGATCAGTAAACTGGTCATAAGGCTATCCACTTAGATGGATGGCCAAAACCCTTTTGGATGATAAGAATTGGGCTCATGTATTTTATACCCTAGAGCTGAGACTATCAGATCTCAGCCAGTGCTATAAACAGGCGTGGTTAAAGGAAAATAAAGTACTCTCTTTCTCTCCTGTTTTTTAATTAGTGCTTTTTAAATCATTAAATCAGTACTTTATTCTTCATTCACATAAGAAGTTTTCTTTTTTACCCTATTGTGCTTGCAAAGATTATTATGATTCGTTCTTTTGATTTTCTTCTGCTGAAACTAGTCAACACTTATAAACATGGAGAGGGGCGAAAATCATACAGAAATGTTTGCTTTTCTGTATGAAAAAAGGATATTCAGTTACATCTTAGAGTAGTCTCCAATTTATATAGCATATGAGCAACTTTACTGAATAAAATGCAGCAGAGCTGCACTTCTGTCTGCAACTCTTGAAATAAAATGTTTATCAGTCTCTGCACAATCCAGCAAATAGCCGCTGCTGTGAAAGTACTTGACCTGATTCATTTTTATCCTTTGTAAAAGAGGCCTTCGTTGATTTTTACTATTTTTTAGGCCCTCCGATCTCACTGGAAGCTCTGTTTAGAGCACTATGAGTTAAACTTTCCAAAGATATGTGTTCCAGTCTATTACTGTTTTGTCAGCCATATTCAGTTGTTCTTTTCTCCAATCAATAGATATTAATTATCTCTGCAAGCAGTAAAAAAAAGCCAAAGTGCACCACAAATATGATTCTACAATCCTTAAAAATCCTTTTCTTTTCTTCCTCAAAATGCAGCAATAACAATTAATTTATATTCCTGTTCATTGAAACAAAAGGTGGTTTATCAAGAATGAATAGAATTACATAAAACAAATGTTAAGATGTTATGAATATGCTAGGGCATTGCACTTATATATAACTGGAACTATATAGCGCTGCTTGATAAAAGTTTCAACGTCATTAGGATAATACATAAATGCCCTTTTTTTTCCCATTATTCAATAATTTACACTAAATTAAGTTGTTTATTGGCAAACTTTACTTTTTTTTTAATTATTACATTCATTTTTCATCTAACAAAGAAAAGAAATAAAATGGTTCTTATTTAATCCTTTTATTCCTAATCTAACATCTTATTTAAGCACAATTCTGCTTCGTTCTTTGCTTTTTTTATTTGCTTATTTTTTAATTACATATTCACTTATTTCCATTTTAATTTTAAGATCTGGGAATATATTCAGAATTTAAATACTTAGTATTACTTAGTAGTCATTTTACTACCATTTTTTAAAAAAATGTATATGAAGAATATAATTGCAAATCTGAATATAAAATGCAATATTTGGAAATCTAAAATGTACGCATTAAAAATATGCACATTTTAGATTTGCAAATCTAAAAACCATGACAACAATATATTTTTGGCATTTTATTACTTCCTTGTATGAAATAAAGGAAGTATTGTAATCACTAAAAATTCTGGTTACTATATTTCAACAAAAATATCCATTTTGAGCATTATCAAATGCAATTTAACTCTGCTTTTGTGTGATATCTGTACATCAGGCCAGAATAAAGGACTCTTTTTCCCAAAACGAATTATAAAACTGATTTAAAATACATTCAGAAGAGATTTTTTTCATGGCATCTGTACGTACATATGTATGCATCTCACATAACTCAAAAACAAGTAACCTCAGAATGTTGAAATTTTGTATAGAGGGCTGCTTTAACATGTAGTTGTGCACCTCCCTTTTTGGTTGAAATCGGCAGCACCAAAAGTATATATATATATATATATATATATATGTTACAGTTACCCGGTTCAGTGAGCTTAGTATTTACTTCCTTCTACGAAGTGTAAAGGAAGTATTGTAATCACAAAAAATTTCAGGTGTCATATTTCAATGAAAATATCAATTTTGACCATAATCGAATGCAATTTAACAAAGTTTTTTGTGTGACTGTATGTAAGGAAAGAATAAAGAACTCTTTTTCCCCAAAAAAATTATAAAACTGATTTAAAATAGATTCTGAAGAGATTTTTTTCATAGCGTTTGTGCATATGTATGCACAGACAGTTAAGTGAGAATGTGTCTCCTATAACTCCAAAATGAGTAGCCTCAGAATGTTGAAATTTTGTATATAGGACTGCCATAACATGTAGATGTTGACCTTCTATTTCGGTTGCTGTTGGCTGCACCAAAAGTATACAAATATATTTATATATATGTCCACTCTGTTACTAGGGTCAGTGAACTCAGTTTCTTTATTCTTATATGTTTGTAAATTGTGCATTTTTTGCTTTAAAAATGATTGAATTATATTGTTCTTATCTTCCAGTTAAGGTTTTTATGCCTTTAATAAATCTGCGTGCAATATTTGTACAATTATCAACAATTTAAAAGTTGATTAAGTGCGGCTAACCCTAATTTGTTTGGCCATAGCAGCCATATTTGTTTACATTTGAAACTTAGCAGAATAGTGGATTTGTTGCCAATTTGAAGAAATTAAGCTTCGCAACAACAATACAGCATCTTCTTTCATTACCGCGAATTAAATTATGCTTAATCCATTCTAGAATTGTCATTTGAATTATTAAATTATCCCATACATTGACTCAGCATCAACTAATGAAGTCAGTTTCTATGTCTTCGTTGCCATTTTGCCAAGTGAGCAGTTTTGTGCACCGAAAAATCTGCCTTCTTCCCCACTAGCCAAATTGCTTGTTTTTGTGTAGAAACTGTAATTTTAATCGTAAAAAAATTTTTGAATTGTTTTGACTGTATTTGGTGTTTTATGTTTTCTGTATCTTTCAATTTTTAATATAGATATTTTGAGTTTATATATTTTTTTGCCTTGTTGCAAAGTGGGGACTGAATTAATTGAATGAGAAATAGATCTCTAATAAATACGAGGAAATAAGTTTAAATGAAAGGCAAGTAAAATACATATAATTTAATATTCCGTACAAAGTAGTCATGTGGTGTACACACCAGATTTTTTTTATTCTTTTATGTTGGTAAGTTATGCATTTTTTGCTTTAAAAATATTGAATTATGTTGTTCTTATCTTCCGGTTAAGTTTTTATGCCTTTAGTTAATCTGCCTGCAATAGTTGTAGAAGTATCAATAATTTAAAGTTGTTTAAGTGTGACTAAGTCTATTTTTTTTTTAATCACAGTAGCCATATTTGTTTACATTTGAAGTTTGGCAAAATAGTGAATTAAATTGTTCTGCATGTTCAGTGTGTTTTTGCTGAGCAGAACCAAAAGGAAACTTTAAGTTTTGTGAATTGAAAAGTCTGCCTTCCAAATTGCTTATTTATTGCTGTTATCCATATTGCTTATTTTTGCATAGAAACTGTAGTTTAATTGTAAATTCTTTTTCTAAAATTGTTTTAACTATAACTATAATAATACTTCCCGAAAACTACATCTCCTTTTGCATAGTATTTCTCATATGTTTAGAATTTGGTGTTGAGAAAATGATTAACTAGGCATGACACTAGAGGATGAATAGGTTACATGCAAAGTACAGAAATAATTTTTTGTAAAGCTTTTCAGTCTCTGTAGTTTTTGAGTAACATAGGGGTTTGAAGAATATTGTTGAGCTGAGTTGTTGAGTTAAAAGCATACATAGCTGAGAATGTAGGATGCAGGACTGCTATATAATATTAACATATGCAACATTTACAGTGTTTTGGAATACTTTCATCATTGCTTTGTAAGTTATATAAATGTAACCTTTTAGCTAGGAATAATTATAAGCCTTGTGTATTGCTACAAATGTGTTGAACAAAAAGTATCCATTTTCTCAAATTTTTGTCACATTTCAGATGATGTTTTTGAAGCTTTATCATATCTTGAAGGTTATGAATTTTATCAAGATCCTAACTTGGGTAAAAATCTCATTTTTTGTTTATAAAAGTGTATACAGTAAGAAATTTAATTAGAATTTCATTTTTGAGATTGTCTTTTACTTCTTATGATGTGATCAAATTCTTTTGTTGTATGTTTTAAGAAATATTATTTTCTGTTAATTATGTCATATCTTGTCATAATATTCCCAAAGAAATAAATTTTCTACTCTGGCAGCAAATATGTTAATAAACGAAGATCCTATGAATTATTTATAAAGCTACATTTAAAACAGATATATTATCTACATTCAAAACATATTTTGAAGGACTTGTAATTTTTCACTTTACATAAATTCACTTTTAATATTTTTTCATGTCATTGCTTTCTATATTTGCTAGCTTGTTAATAGTCAATGTTGTTAATAGTCATTTGCTAATTATGTACAGTAAATCTGTTTTCTGTTAATTTATTAATTCATAAAACAAATTATTTCATTCTGTTTTGCAGAAATTTATGATTCTACAGCAATATCAGGTATTGCAAAGCGTTTAGGATATCGTGTGCAAATCATTAAGAATCCTAAAGAGCTAGAAAGTAAAGCAACAAAATCTTTTAAAGATCTTGTAAAACAGTAAGTTTTGATAACATAAAATTATTTTTTATTAATAATAGATATTTTAATTAAATTTAAGTGGAATGTGTAGTGATATAAGTTAGTTCGTAGTTTTAAAAAATATGACGGTCATGTTGGCAAAAGCTGTTTTCTTACTTTCAAATTATCAGATTATTTTTTTTTTAAGTTTTAGAAAACTTTTAAATAGGAAACACTGTTTCAAATTGAAATTTTTAATTAACATTTTATATGGAAATATGCTTTGTAGGCCTCCACCCAATCCCAAGGATTTAGTTTCACGACCACCTGTAGTCGCAATTATGGGTCATGTAGATCATGGCAAAACTACTTTATTAGATGCTTTACGTCATTCTTCTATAGTGTCCCAAGAACATGGTGGAATCACACAGCACATTGGTGCTTTTACTGGTTAGTTGCATTTACTTTTTATAATTTTCTCAGAAACTCTGAAAAACAATTGCATTGAAAAGGGTTTTATATACTTTTAAAGGTTGTTTATGTAATTTGGAATTTCAACAATGCCAATAAATCAAGACTTAGAAATGTAATTAGATATTTATCAAGTATCTATCAAGAATTTCTGTTCTTGATTAAAAATGTCTAACAAGAGATTGTATTGTAGCTATTTAATTGTTTTCAGTTCTCTGTTATGTGTGTAATCTTGTATCTTATAAAAATTTCATGCTGATTCTTTCCTATGTGTGTAGGATGATTTACTGTCAGTGCAACAAACTTATAGGAGATGTAGGGGGGGGACAAAGATGATTTGAAATTATATCAAAATGAAACATTGACAGAGAAATAGCTTTGTACTGCACATGTTCATGTACTATTGGGGGTTATCCAAAGCCCACAAATGGGCATTATGTTGATTGAAGGCTCTGTCTCTTGTGAAAAATGCCTCATCCATAAACAATATGGAAGTAACAAATGTGTTATCTGCCATGCACACTCTGTTGAAGAAACCAAGTAACAAATTTCCTCTGGAGTGGGTCATTGGCAGCCTCCAATGCTTGAATGTTTTGCAGATGGTATGAAGGCATTTGGTTTTCTGGCAGTATTGTCCAAACAATGGATCGAAACAAAAACCCAATCAGTTGGCTATCACTCAAGTACTTGTACTCAGATTCCCTTCTGCCAGATATAGGACATTCTTCTCATTATCTGGCATCCTCATTATTCACTCTCAAATCATAGTGCACACACACAAAAAAAAAGGGGGGCTCACAAAACACATTTATGATAGTCTCACATAACCTTCTGTGCAGACGTGTGAAGACTGTATGATGAGGAGTATGCCCATGCGAGAAATGCTTCTGTTGCAAATGCATATCAGTGCACCCATTACTATCCTCAGCTTTATATGCAAGGTGCACATATCAGTTCAGTGTTTGAATACTCATCCATCCTATTGCCTTGTGAGCCAGTTTGCAATGCTAACTTCCAACACAACCGTTGTTCATGTGACATTCTTTTCAATGCCACCTTCTGCATGATGAAATCTGCAATGTTGTGTGATTCTGAATCATCTTTGAGCCTCCTAAATCTACTATAAGTTTGTTGCACCACTAGCGAATGACGCTGTATATCTAGACTATTACAGATTGTATTGATTGCATTTATGTTGCTGTTACAAAATAATCATTTCACCCCTGCTTTGTTAATAATGTATGCATCTGTTTTCCATATGAGGTAAATGCAATTATTAGAAAAATACATATAATCATTTCTATTGATGAAATTTACCTTGTTATAATAAAGCAGTCATTTTAACATTGCTTTGTTAACACTGCACGAATCTTTTTACTTACTGGTGAAAAAAAATTTCTCACTATATTTTCAATTTCGATTCCTATATTTTATATTCTATAATACAGTATTGTTGTGCACAATAACAGACCATTGATTAATCTTGTACAAGCAAATTGATCATATGAATTAATAAAATATACTGTTACTGTTAAATCTCTAAGTACTTTTGCATTATGCACCTGCCATGCATTTTGCTGGTACTATTGAATAATATGTGTGTGTGTATTTAATTATTCTTGTTTACACACAGCCCCCAGATGGTGCTATCTTGGGTTTTGAGTGGTGTTTGGTTTCTCTTTCAAAGCGGCCTAAAAGCATCACAGGTGCGTAATGGAAAAGTACTAATCTTTAATTCTCGTTACATTTTCCTAATGTTAATTTCACAACATAATGTTTACTTTGTATTATTTGGCAACACTGTTGTGTATCGTAGTCATGTTCTACAATATGTTTCTGTGGGGCATTCATCTATAATTTTTCATTACTTTATTCAACTATCAATTGTTATAAATGTATGTAATAGAGAAATTTGGTAATTTGAGGGCCTCAGTTTAATGCAAAGTAATGATTCATAAATATAAGTGGATTGTTCTCATTTTTGAATTCAGAAAATGGAAGTTAGAATAGCTGGTGTTGATGTGTCATCTATAAACAAATTCAGTAGACAAAATTATTCACAATGGAAATTTCAAATTACTTGTGCTCTCAAGGCAAAGGGAGTATTTCCTGTCACCAAGAAAATTCAGATAATACCAGAAAATGATGAAGTTACAATAGCAAAATAGGAAAAAACATTTACAGTGTTTACAGTATTATCTGCAATGGAATTTCTGCTAGACACGCTTATTGAGAAGTTTTCTTCATCAAATGAAATTGACTCTAAATTGAAATTTGACTTGTGAAAATTTCAATTTGATTTGAAAATTTCAATTTGACTCATTTTAAAATGTTGTTTGATAAATTTCACCAGTTAAAAGTGGAATGCAATGTAACAGTAGTGCAGTACATTGCGAAAACTAAAAATCTTGATCATCAAATCAAGGACTGTGGCTAAAGTATCAGTGATGCCATTATAATTCCAAAATTTTGTGGAACATTACCTCCAAAATATAGAATTTCAGACAAGCCTGGTTACCTCTCAATGACTGTAAATAAAACTTGTCAAGTCTGACTGCAATATCCTTTGCTGAAGAAATTTCTTTATCGCAATCTGAGAAAAGTACGTCTGTATTTTTCACTTCAAGTCACAATAAATTTAGACAGAAAAAGCAGCATGAGATTCATGAATTAAGGATTTAAAAGTTTTTGGTTAGGATACCAGTATGCACATGCCTCATACCCTTATAAGGTATTTTCTCCCTCCTTTCTGCATGCCTTTGTGGTGAAGTTGGAAGCCTACTCGATGCGATTCAAGAGGTCCAGGGTTCGATTTCTGGTGAGGACTCTGCGAATTTTTCATGCCTCCAGCTTTAAAAAAACTTAGTGGCACTTGAACTTAAAAAGATGGTGAACAATAATTCATCACCACCAGAATTTGGCAAATAAGTTCCCTCATCCCCAGTCACTCTTTAAAAAGGGAAATATATAAGGTATTTTCTCCCTCATTTCCACATGCTTTTGTGGTGTAATTAGAAGGGTATTCGATGTGTATTTGAGAGGTCCAGACCTCAAGTCTCAGTGAAGGCATTTCACATTTTTCATGTTTCCTGCTTCAAAATAACCTAATGACTCTACACCTTCTGAAACAAACTAGCATCCCAGAAGGAACGAGATGTTCTTTGTTGGGTGTAAGAAAGAATCTAAAAATTACTGTCTTTTTGATCCAGGCACTAAATCCATTAAAATATCAAGAAATATAATTTTTTATGAAAAAAGTTACAACAAGGGAATCTTCTAGCTAGACCAGTCAACCTACATATCAAGATAGCTAAAACAGTATCACATGAACGATTGTAAAACCACTACATTTCCTATTGATCCGGGATATTATAAGCAAAGGAAAGGTGCAAAACCTTACAGTAAAGTTGAGGAATATAAAAATGCAGTAGGATCCTTAGGCCCATATCACACGACGAAACAAATAACTGTTTTGGACAACTTTTCTAGACGCACGATTTTTTCTTTCCGTTCGGAAAAAATTGCAGGTTGTTCATTTTTAACCTATCAGCTTCAAATCCCTCATCATGCTAAAAATAGCTAATTTTGGTAGCTTTCATGTTTGTAGTAGAGAACCAGTTTCCCCTTTATATGTTAACCCCAAAGTGATCTGTCGTGATTGGCTGTTGTATATAACGTGACAAAGCAGAAAAATTGTTCCAAACAGTTGTCCTTCCAAAATAATTGGCCATGTGATAGCAGCTTTGCTGTACCTAGCAGTCAATACTAAACCACACATAGCAGCTCCTGTTTCCATCTTAGCCCGAAAAGTATCAAAATCAATGGAAGCTGATTGAATCAAAGTCAAAAGGCAAATTTGAACCAAAGATCTTAAACTGTATCTGGCAAATATAAACGAGAAGGAAAATAATTCATTGTTTTGTTATGTGGGTGCAGATTGTAGAAGTACCCTACCGATAGGAAATACAACTCCAGATATTTCTTTAACTATCAAGGCAGTGTATTTACATGGAACTGCAGAAAACAACTGTGTATGCCTTTATCATTGACTGAAGTGGAATTTATAGCACTTGCCGAGGCAGCAAAGGAGGCAGTTTGGCTTGAAAGACTTTTGCAAGATTTCCAGGAAACTATTTTCATTTTTTATGAGGACAACCAAAGTTGTATCAAAATGTTAAATAATGAATGAGACAGTGGGAGAACTAAACATATAGACACTTAATACCATTTTGTTAAGGATCTAGTTAAAAATAAAAATTAACAATTTCGATATCTGCACACTGATGAAATGACTGCTGACATTTTAACAAACTAAAATCTTTTAGGCAAAACCTTGCTTTATGTTAAAGGTGTAATTTCATATTATATATTGATTTACTGCTTTTGTGCATCGTAAGGTAAGTTATTTTGTTTTATTAAAGATTAATCATTGAGGAGCGGTGTTGTTATTTCATACCTCCGAATGTTCCAAGGTGCAATGATTAATTTGATTTCTTTTTTCTTTATTAGCTTGTATTCATTTCTCAAAGCATTAAATGATGTTAATCTATGCTTTTTAGGCAATCTGCCAACTTTAGGTGCTGAACTTTGTCATATCTGCCAGCTTTAGGCTCTGAACTTATATAGTCGTTGTAATGTTGATCGCTGTTGTATGAATGCTTACCTTTTCATTCTTCTAATAAATGCTAGTTACCCCTGTGATGAAATTATAATTCAGTTTATTATAACAGGAGCAACATTTTGTGAAAAGGAGGATTTGTTAGAATGCAGATTGATTATAAAGCAGATGACACAATTTTTATACATTTAGAAAGCTATGTAAAGAGTATTCTGAAATGATTTCACTTAGAAGCTTTAAGTCCATACTGGTACAATCCTGTCATTATAATCCAATCCATTACTAGAAAAATTTTTTCCTTGCACAGAAGCTATTGGATCATTAATGTTCTTTGCTATCACTACACATCCAGATGTATTGCTTTTGCTGTAAATGTAGTTAGTACATTTCAAGTCAATCCTGACCAAGTGCATTGAAATGCCATAAAAACCCATTCTCAAATACCTGACAGCTACAGCAAACTATGCATAGCTTATTCTTTAGTAGCTAATAATACTTACCATCTTATTGGATGCTCCAATGTAGGCGAAGGATGTGAGGAAGCTAAGCTTTGTCCTAAGGATGTGAGCACACACACACACACACAAAATAAATAAATAAGTTTATTTACTTATTTATTTATTTTGTCAAAAATAAATAAATAAAGTCAATTTCTGGTTGCGTATTTAAATTTAGAAATGGTTCAGTAACTTAATGTAGTCTGAAGAAATCAACTGTTTGCACCTCTACCTCTAATATATCTGGTTTTAACAAAAGCTTCCCGCCACCACAAATATCGTCTGCTCAAAGAGCTCATGTTGGCATGTTTAATTATATTTTGTTAAATGACTTTTGGCATTTGAGAGAAATAGACTTGCTTTAGAATACTGTGTTGTGAAATTTGTAAAAAAAATATCATTATTATTAAGTACAAGGTGTCTGAAATGGAACTATCATGCTACGTGATTAGAACCATCATTTACTTTTAGTTCTTTACAAAAAAGCTACAGGATGTTACCAAATCATGTGTACAGCTTTAGGTACTAATGTTGTATCATATGAGACTGTGAAGGTTTGGTACCAAAAGGTCGAAAATATGGTCTATGACATCCAAGAAGCAGAACACTCTGGCCAGCCTACTGATGTTAATAAGGCTCACCTGCAAGAACTTGTGGGAGAAGATCAGTATGCAAACACTCCAGAGCTTGATTATTAGTTAGACATTACTGCCATGTCCATTAGTTGCGCTACAGATCACATAAACATGACATACAAATTCAATTGCTGGGTGCTGCATGAGCTGACTCAAGCAGATAAAGAAGGGCAGATGTGTTTGGGCCTGCACTAATCTGCTCGAATGTCTATGCAAGGACAAAATTCTGGACCGGATCATCACTTGTGATGAAAAGTGGATTTACGTCAACAACACAGCCGAAAAGATGATTCCTCTGCATTTTGTGATGCTGCTGTCTGTCAGCAGCATTACAAAGCGCAATTAGACTAACAAGATCATACTTTATATCTGATGGGATTGTTGTGGTATTATCCACAAAGAGTATCTGGATAAAGGTAAAACCCTTAACACTAAGGTGTGCAGCAAACTGCTAGTCCATGTTGATGCTGCTATCAATAAAAAATGTCAAAATGAATTTCCAGGACAAAAAGGTAATATTTTATCAAGATAATGCAAGACTGCATGTTTAATCATATTTTGACCAGCTGGACTCTGTACGGACTCGAATGGGATCTTTTACCACACCCACCATATAACCCCAACAGCACTCCTTCAGACTTCTACCTTTTCTCACACCTGCAGCTACATCTTGCTGGTGCTATTTTCTATTCTGCATAGAACATCTGGATCTGTTTTTAGACTCGCAGCCACCAAGTTTCTGGGCCAAAGGCAGAAAATCATAGATTTGGGTGGTGATAACTACCTGCACTAAAGGTACTGTGTGTTTTCTTTTCTAGCTTTATTAAGAGCATTTTGAGCAGAAAACTTTCATTACAACCAGATATTTCAGCTTCAACTTCAGTTAAAGAAGTATTGTGGTTGCTGTACAAGATGTGGGTGAAGGTGAAATTTGTAAAGAAGGAATTATTATCTTCATTGATAATCAGAGTACTGTTAAGTTGATCATAAACCTTGTGCTTCAGAAACCTACAGAACACATTGATGTGCACTACCATTTTATTCGTGAAAAATGTGAAGACAAATATGTCATTATAAAGTATATGAAATCAGTATATGAATCTTCAGTACTGAAGAGCAGTTAGGAGATATTTTCATGAAAGCTGTTCCCAAGGTAAAATTAAGAAAACTGCTCAGCATAGAAGATTAGACTCTCATGTGAACCTTTAAAAGATTTGCTTTAATTAACAATTTTTTTAATGTATTTTATTTAAGATTTGCTTATCATTTCATAATTTGTTCTGTTTTTCTTGTTTAAGTCATTAGTCATACTTTTGTTAATTCTAGTTATGACAGAATGTGAGGGAGGGTTAAGCTTTAATTCTATTGTCACACTTTCCTATTGTTAATTTGGAATCATAACATTTACCTTGTCCTTTTTAGCAACATTATTTTATCTCATGGTTATGCTGCATGATGTGTTTCTGTGGCATGTGTCACATATAATTATTCATTACTTTATTCCACTTTAAATTGTCACAAATCTATTTAATAAAGAAATCTGACAATTACTAATATATTTCCCTTTGATATTATTCTTCCTTTAGTTTTCTGAACTAACTTGTAAGAATGTGGAATATATTGGCTGTAGAAATAAGTCTTCTCCATTTGCCAAAAAATGGCGCCACCAATAAGTTATGGTTAACATTGTCTGCTGTAAAATGTCATATTGTAAGGTTAAACATCTGCTAACAACATAACCTTGAAATATTAATGATTTTATATAAGCTTCATATATTTTTTTCCATGTGAAAATGTCGAGTTTTTAGCTGAATGTTCATCATATGTGGGAACTTTTGACATACTTCTTTAATTTGAATAAATCCTCAGTTAAGGTGCTTCAATTGCTTGTAGAAACATATGGTTAGGCTGGCTTAAGTGAGAGAAGTTTTCATGAGTGGTTTCAAAAGTTTAAGAATGGTGAATCTGACGTCGAAGACAAAATGTAACACAAGGATGAAAGTGTATAAAGACATGGAATTGAAAGCATTATTGGATGAAAATTCGTGCCAAATGCAAGTAGAACTTGCACTTATATTTGGAGTGACTCAAAATATAAGAGGATTTCAGATTGTTTAAAATCATTGGGAATGATTTAAAAGAACTGGTGTTCTAATTGAAAGTTCTATATGAATTGAAGTGGACAGACATTGAACACCGTTTTTTATTTGTAAAATACTGCTTACCAGGCAAAAATTAATTTTTTTTTTTTTTTTTTGCATAGTATAGTCACTGTTGATGAAAAATGGATCCACTACAATGACCCAAAGAAGAAGAAATCATGCGGACTACAGTTTCACTACTTGTTTTGACTGATGACACATGGCCTGTCTGAGCAGCGCAACACCTCATATGAAGATAACAAAAATTGGGTTGATTTGCAGATAGCCTTGAAAGATGAAGCTTTCTTCTGATGTGATCCGTATGCTGCCAGAATGATGGAAAAAAGTAGTGGCTAGAGCTAGAGAATACTTTGAATAAAACGTTATGTACCATTCTTCCACAATAAATGCCCATTTTTTTTATAAAAACTGGCAGAGACTTCTTTGTACTCCCGATAATTTTGTTGCGGTCCACAGTGGAGGATGCATCACACGGCAACAAACTCGGAGATGGGCCTAGTCTTGGGGAACATCATGTTCAATTCGATTCTCAAATCCCAGTGGCCTATGCGTACAAAGGTGCTAATGTTCGCCGATGATGCCACTTTTGTTGTTCAAGGACATAGTAGAGACATTATTCAGGCGAACTCTAATGAAACAATAGCTCTCTTCAGTTGCCTCTGCAACCAGAAATACTTCCAAATTTCAGAAGCAAAATCTCGGTATATCTTACCTCACAAGCTCAGACAAACACTATTACACAATCCAATTATATAAATGAATGAGAAGAAAGTGAAGTGGGTTAAAGAACTCAAGCTGTTGACCCACCAACTCCATCCATTAGCAGAAACAGTCTTGGTATATATAACAATTAGTTGATAGACATACTGGCACCTGAATTCATTGCAATGCTACATTAATGGGTTCTCCACACCAACCTTCTCCTAAGCAACAAGAGCTAAGACTTTGTTTTCTGGTTACAGAAATGAACCATTTTTTTAATGAATTGTAACAGACTGTAAGAGATGAGCAACAGGTACTGTACCATAATGTTAAGCACGGAGGGATTGTATGCTGAGTTGCAGAATTGGTGCTGTAAAAAGGAAGCTTGTGTCTCTGAACAGTTTTGTCATGTATGTGAGGTGTTGTCAAATAATACTTTGTACAATACAACATAAACAATAATTGCTGACTTTTAAAATTATGCAGAAAACCAGCCTTAATTTGGGATAAATTTTCAATAAAACTCTCTTGATTTCAAGGGCAATCAAGTCTCTTTTTAGGGTAAAAATATGTATATATATGTAAGATAAAAAGTATGTAAATGAAAATTAACCCCTTAATTCCCCTCTCTGTTTTAAAAATCATAACTTTTCTGGACTGCATCATTTCTACATCATTCTATCTTGCATAGTTCTGATGATGTAACTAATTCAGAACCTAAACTCACAGTTTCAAGAATTGAAACCTCTCTAGTCTAAACCCAAACCTTCTCTTCATGAGCCTCCATACTGGATAATTGTGGGCTTTTTCGTTTCAGCTGTCCTGCTGTCAAGATGTTACTCAGGCTGCTTTTGCTTATTTATGCTACTAACTATGCCATTATCTAAAATGTGATATTCTCGGTATAAAATTGTGAGATGCATATTACACACATGATCACATGAGGTGAAAGATATGTTTCTGTTATTAGTTCGTATCCACCAAGTTATATTCAATTCGGCCATGTCTGTCTATAAGTCTTTTGAGTATTATCTTTCTAACTATGCAGTAAACTCTCTGCAGGATGTAATGGAGAGAACCATCATCAGTCTGTTGCAGCTTACTCTAAGTCATGTTATTACACACACACACGCATACATGCGAAGGTGATATAGCATCTATTGCCAATATTTGAGCAGACTTAAAGAAGAAATGAAACCTAAGTAGCTGTCAGTTGCTAAGGCATCTTTCATCCTAGAACTGAAAGCTTTATAACACTTGACAAAAATTACTGGATTTGTATTCAGAAGTGTAATCACGCCCATCTTATTTCTCTAACCTTGTTCTTGTAGCATTTCAATCAGTTTTTATAACACCTTTATTCTCCAAAACTTCAGTAATGTGAAAACAGTATCACAAGAATTTTTTTGGTTCTTGAACAAAGGAATTTCATTGGTATGCTATCAGTCTGTTAGCAGATAAATGCAAGAGTTTATATATAATGATGATGATGTTAAATCATGGATAGCTAACTTTTTGTGTTCTGTGTTTTCTTCTTTGGTTAAAAAAAAAATAAAAATAGGTATATCTGTCACACACATCTAATAGTAAAGTTTTAAGTGAGGTGAAAATTGTAATATGGATCTGCAGTTCCATGAAATATTAGTGCCCATAACCTTCATATATGTTCAAGAGTCAGCTGTTATATTAAAATTAAGAGTATTTCTTATTTAAAGAACAGACCAATTGCTGATACGAAATTGCAGTGATTTAAATCTTTCAGTACTCAGGAACATAAATTAATGGTCTTTCTAACCAAAATTTAAGAGCCATAGATATAGATTTATGTTTCTTTGAATACATTGTCTGTAATTAACTGTGTGGATCAGAAACAAATGCATGTTTGTTAAATATTTTATTGTTAGCTCAGACTGGAAAAATTTCTCTTATTTTTTGGAGGAGAGGGGCAGAGTTTAAAATTATATTTTCTTAGTGGTTCTTTTAATTCATGTTCTCTTCCCCTAGTCTGTGTACTTAATATTTGTTGAAAAGTACTTTAAATAGTTAATATCAAAAACAGTTTTCATATCACTATTCAAAATAAAAATATAAAGATTATACCTGTTTCATTTAATATATTGGAAAATTAAAAAAGCCATTAGCTTGATGTTTCTGAGGTAAAGTATAGTCTTTTAATATAAACTGTTAAGAAATAGAATAATGTAAAGAATAAATTGCATTCAGCCCAAAACTTAAGTGTATCACTAGAGGCTTATTTAAATCTTACAGAGTCTTTTTATATAAAAAAAGGCTATTCTAGTAAATATCATATCCAAAGTGCTGTTAGATTGCATTTTATAAATAAGCTTTTCTAAAAAATGGGTAAATTTCTGTATCTCTTACATCATAGAAATGGCAGAAATAATACTTAAGTGTGAAGGAGTATGCCTTAGTCTTTGAGATGTTAAAATTCTTAATTAGCATGCTAACTTGATAAATATCTGATTTAAATTTCCTTAGTAGATAAATATATATTTGATGCATTTCCTTTGAGTACATGCTTTACAAGTTTTCATAGTGCTTTATTAGATAAATCTAAATACACAATATGGAAATTTCATTTTATCTAAAAATAAAAAAGGGCTAGGTTTTATTTTATCATTTTATGTTTTATTTTATTAATTTGTGTTAAAAAAATTAAATCCAGTTATAATAATAACAAAATTATGTTCGTTGTGTATCTGGTTTTTTTTTTTTTTTTAAATTTTTAGTCCAAAGGGATTTAGTCCCGAAGGACTATTACTTTCGTTTTGCGATTTTGCGTTGAATCACTCTGAATGCCCGTTTCACTTTTCAAATTGTTGCCACTATGTTATCGCTGAGCCATCGAATTTTGAATGACGTAATCCTACTGCGAATATGGGCATCTGGAAGCCCTAATTTTGAATTTGAAATTTGCTTTATTATCGATTTTATGTTTTGTAACATTTCAACGAATTTCTGATTAACAAACTAAATGATTTCAAAGCGAGCAATGGCAACACTGTACGGAAAAAGAAAAACATTTTTATCTCCAGCGCACGAGACTTACGGAAATTCTAAAGATATGTTCATTTTAAAATGATTTTTTTTTTTTACATACTTATTTTACTTAGTATGGTGTCTTTACAGTTAAACTTCCAAAAGGGCAAATTACATTTCTTGACACACCAGGTCATGCTGCATTTCGAACAATGAGAGCAAGAGGGGCTCGTGCTACAGATTTTGTTATACTTGTTGTTGCAGCTGATGATGGAATTATGGAACAAACTGTAGAATCTGTAAGATATGCTAAAGAAGCTGATGGTATGTTCACCTCTATCTGTCTTTATTTCAAAATAAAATGCTGTGCATCAGAGGCAAAAGAATCACAGCACGATTCTTTCTCAATTCTAGTCACAATCTAAATTTTTGCTTACCTGCTGGAAATTTGAACTAAGTTGTACTAATGATAGAATTGCTTATGTGATCATGTGTTGTCAATAAAATCTCTTCTACGAGATATGGGCAATAGTCTGTTAGCAATACAGTATGTAATAATATAATTAATAAGAATAAAATTGTAGGATGACTATAATAAATATAAATTATATAGCACATTTATCAGTAAGAGAGTGATCAGCTCATGAATGTATTTCCAGTAAAGCACAATTGTCTTGTAGTAAGCTAAAATGGTAGAGTGAAATAATATAGTAATGTCTTTTGTAGATGGTGTGATAAAAACTTAAGTATCAGTAATTTTATGTGAGAAAATGTGAACTAAAATACAACAACCCAAAATTATGATAATGTTTCTGTGTACTTTATTTCAAGAAATATTTGATAAAGAATGCAAAAAAATTTAGATATTAAAAAAGTCTTTTTTATTTATTTATTTACTCTTATTTTGTTTAATATGTCTAAAACATAGCTGTTAAATTTACTATTAATATATAATTAATATTATATTTAATGAAAATTCAAATAAAAGTAACTAATAAGATGTGAAGTTGATAATATTTTCATAAACAAAGCGTGGGTTTTATGAATGTAAAAATGATACCAAAATGTAATAATGCTAAAACTAATAATATGCTGTTCCTAAAGTGTAGACCACAGTAGCCTTTGAGACAGTTTTTAGTAATTGCAAAAATTCTGATATGTCGTCTTCTGACTTCTGCAAAATTTTTAGATGTTGCATAATATTGTTTTACTATGCTTTTATTGTATACATAACTTCAAAATGTTTCATCATGTGTAGCTCAAGATCTTTATCTTCTATCCACTTTCATAAATCACCAGACAGAACTGTCATTCAACATGAGATACTTAATTCTAATATTGCAAGCAAACTGGATGATTTAAAAACAATAAGCACACTTAATATTTTCTTTAGCCCATTTTTCTTTACCATTTTTGTTGCCACAAAAATCTGTAAGGTGCTAGTTATAATAGTCTAATCAGTGTGGTAACTCCGATTATAAAATAAAATTGTTTCTTCAATAAAAAATTATCCACCCATCTATGAAAAGAATTCATCAGTCAACACACTATTTCACCAAGATAGGCAATCCATAATGCCACGAAAAGGTATTTATGTGGCAACCCAAGTATGTGCATGCGCAGCAGACAAATTGTTAAATCCAAAAAGCCAAAATCCACAGCTTTTTGGATTCAGCAATCACTTTTCTGGTTGGTGCTTGTTCTGATTAGTGTTTGATGAGGTTATGCTTTTTTTTCCTTGTAAGGAATCGTAATGGGCTGATTAAAATCAAAGCATTACATTTCTCCAGAAATATCGCATTTTGCCTAACAATAAAAGGCAAAAATTTGCATTCTATGTAGTTGTGTTTCATAAACATTAGAATTTGTGCAATTCTTTATTTTTTCATCTTACTTTTTTAAATTTTATTTTATTTTTTAAGGAAACAAATGATTATGTATAAACAAAAGCAACAGCATGTGCAATGTCAAATTAGTGTAGTTCTCTTATTTTTTTTTTAAGCAAAAACAGATTGCTATGTACATGGAAAGAACCAACAATGCTTGCATGCCGAGTTTCTGTAATTCTATGATTTTTTTAAGTTGAAACAGATCAGCATGTACAAGACAAGAATAATGAAAAAAAATGTGTTTTATTATGGATGTTTCTGGTGTTTTTTTCTGTTAATTAGTTGATATTTTATGTAATTCGTAGTGTTCTTTGGAAATGGTTATTTTCTTTCACAAGTACCATATTTGCATAAACAAGTGAGGAAAAGCCATACATGGTAAAGTAAATCTGCCATACTGACTATTCTGTAAGTCAATATTTTGTTTGTTTACATATAAAAATGAGGTATTTGTTGATTAAGTTTTCACTTACAAAACTGTACTGTTAATTGCTTTTGAAGTTAGGGTTTTTTAGCTTTATGAGCATTGTATGTACATTCAGTTGACAGCTCATTATAGCCATTGTTCCATCGCAACTGCCACTGCAAAAAATTTCCCAGTTAGTAAAAGTATATTATATTTCTTTTCATTCTGACATCCACTTTTTAAGACATGCTAGCTTGTTGTACATCAAGCATTGCAAACAAGTATTGCATTTATGTTCATTAGTAGAGTGGGATTTTATACTTTTTGCAGTTTTACAGAACTTTAATAACAATTTATTTCTATTTTACCATGCTGAATATATTTGAATTTGTTTTGATGTAGGTTATTATTGTCACTGAATTAGTGCAAGGGACCAAAATTTTTCTCCCTATATCTGGTAGTTTTTTATATCCATTCCAATAAGAAAAATGGATGATCTCACAAAAAAGTGTAAAACTGATTAATGACTAAAATAAATAAATAAATAGAAATTTATTAGCTTTATCACACCTTCCAAGAGTGAATATTAACTCTAATTTAAAAAAAAAATATATGTAATATTAAGGGTTATTGTTATTATACTTAATTATTGTTAATTAAAGGTTAATATTAATTATTATTAAGCACAACTTGTTAAATGTGTTTTTAATTTTTTTTTTCAGTTTCACCATGCAGTAATAATTTTATTTGGTAAATTACTTGGCATAAAAGTCATAGTTTTGATCATTTTATCCATAAAAATGTAAAAAACACTAAAAGTAAATAACAAAATGCATAGATGGATTTACTCTAAACTTTTGTTCAACTTCTGTGTGCAAAAATAATTTGTAATTCTCTGTTAGTGTGATGTTGATTGTAAGAAAATTTAAGCCATTTATTATTCAAAAATTTTAAAGTTGCTATTACTTCCAGTTCTGCAATTTGTGTGAATAAAAACTTATTAAGGACATATATCAGAACTTAAGTATCCACTGTGGTAAGGATTTGCTTTCCATGTTGCTGTTCTGTCATAGTAAACAGTGAAGAAGGGCAGTATCTTGGCTTTTTATATTGCTTATTATGGGCACAAGAAAAATCTTAAAGGTAAAAGCTAACATAAAACATTATATTCCATGCCTTGTATAATTTCAAATAAAAATAACTAAAAACAAATCCACCTTTTGCTGATAGCAACTTGCTGATTCTCTGTAATATATTTTCTGGTTTTATATATCCTGCAAAACCCTTTGTAAACTACAACATACAACCTGGTTTTATATATCCAGCAAAACCCTGTGTAAACTACAACTTTCAACACTTACATGTGTCTAACATGATGAGTTCAAACGTCTATTCTGATGGGCAGCCCTTTAGGCAAACACTAGTTATGAGAGGAGTTCTACTTAGAACACTTGTTAAGATTTCATTCTAGTTTTAACCTACACTACTTATCTTAAAATTTGCATAAGCCTTTGGAATGAAACCTTATGCAAATGATGAAATAAGGCACATAAATAAATCAATATAAAGCTTTTTGTGAAATCTAAATCATATCACAAGTAACATATAATCCATCTTACATTCTAAAAACATTAAAATTAAATTTTTTCATAGCCACTTAGCAATAGGCAAATCCAAGTTTTCATCATTTTCCTCTTCAGCATCTTTTCCTAGATCAGTACACCAAAAGCAGAAAAGCTTGATTGTGTAATAAGTCACCAATACCTTTTCTAGAAACATTATAATCTACTTGATTGTTGTACTTTTCCAAAATGCTTCCTGTAATTACACTTCAAGTTTCTGTTCTCACCTTGATCCATAGATTGTGGCATCAAAATTGTTGTGGGGGAGAGAAGGAAACACTTTTCATCCATTCCTAATTTACAATATATGTGTGTGCAGAAATAATAGTCTGTTGAGTAGAATCTTTCACTTTTTGGCCAGAAATTCTTCATTCTAATTTTAACATCATCCATTTTTATAGGAAGCAGGAAAAATTTTACATTTTTGAAGCAATAAGGTTTTTAAGATTTTTTAATTGCCAAAAGCTTATGATGTTAAGTGACATTTATATTAGCAAACACAGGAACTGTGATATGTTCTTTTGACAGTTTTTGTCAGTGCATCTTTGGTCTGTAAATTTTAACATTTGGTTTAACATCATTTTATGGAACAGCCATCATGTTTGAAAATATTGTTTTCTTAATATTTGTAAGATAAATCATTTGAAACATTCTTCCCGTTATTTTTTTACATCTATTTTGAAATGCTGTGTGATTCTCCAACAACCTTTCCTGAAAAACTGTTGTTTCACTTCTTGAATTTCCAACTAGTCATTTAGGTACGAAAAGGTACTTCACAGATTCATTGGCCGTTAATCAAGCATATATTGATATTGCCAGACTGCTGCTGCTTTGAATAGTAAACCATTCCTGCAATGTTCTTCAACATCCTTATGAACATCTTTCTCATTTTTTCCTTGTATACACAATTTTTCCATGAGCAAATATTATTAGTGATTTTTCCACATCATATCAACCTTAGATTTGGATAAACTGTATTCCTTACAGATGATTTGGTTACATCCACTCTGTATTTTTCAAATAATGTTCATTTTACAAGAGCGAGTCAAATGAAAGTGAGCCAATGCGAATATATGACAAACAGAGTACTTTATTTAAAGGTAGTCTCCATGAACATTGAGACATTAATCCCATTGACAAATGAGCTGCGTGATCCCCGTCTCATAAAACTCCTTGGGCTGTCGATTCAAAAAGTCTGTAACCGACTCCTTCATGGTGTCGTCCGACACGAATCTGGTACCCTTGAGATGTTTTTTCAGTTTCCCGAAAATGTGAAAGTCGCATGGCGACAAATCTGGGCTGTATGGAGGATGTTGCAGTGTGTCCCACTTGAACTTTGCCAGTTGTGTCTTAACCACATCAGCGACGTGGGGACGAGCATTGTCGTGTAGCAAGATCACACCATTCGTCAATCTTTCAGGTCGTTTGTTCTTGATTTCGACACGCAGCCGATCCAGCGTTGCACAATATTGCGAACTATTGATAGTCTCTCCACGTTTAGCAAATTCAATCAGTAATGGCCCCTGACGATCGAAAAAAAAAGTCAATAGCATCTTTCCCAAGGAAATGACAGCCTTTGCTTTCTTCGGGGGTGGTGAATTCAAATGTTTCCACTGTAAGCTTTGCCGGCGTGTTTCAGGTTCGTAGTGGTGACACCATGATTCGTCTCCGGTCACAATTGCAGACAAGAAGTCGTCACCCTCATTGTGATACCGGATGAGATGAGTCAAAGCAGCGCCGAACCTCTCCGTCTTCTGGCGGTCGTTCAAAATCTTGGGCATCCATTGAGCACACAAAAGCCGATAACCGAGATGATCATGAATTATGGTGTGAACCGAGCTGTGACTGATGTTCAAACGCTCTGCCAGTTCATCGATGCTTATCCTCTCCGTTCTTGTCTAATCAGCTCATCAACCTGTGCAATTGTGTCGGGGGTGATTGAAAGGTGGCTTTGGCCCGGTCTTGGATCGTCTTTGCAACTTTCACGTCTTTCTCTGAACCGTTTGCTCCAACACTTCACAGTGGCCAATGCGATGCAATGTTCACCGTACACAGCAGTCATACGGCGACTAATTTCATGTTGGAAAACACCTTCAGCTGTCAAAAACCTGACCACACCACGCTGTTCCTCTTTCGGAGCGTCCATTATGTCACGCTACCATCTTCAACCCAGTGTAAGAGCGCCTTAAAGAACTTTAACCTCACACTTTCGCGCCACTTTCGTAAATGAAGGCTGTCTCTGTGCTATGCGCATGCGCCACAGATGATGGACCGAACCATTCTTGCTGAGGAGGGGTTGGCTCACTTTCATTTGACTCGCCCTTGTATATGCAGTGGAAAATGCTTTATGTTTTTAGTTTGCTATGTGGATGAATTTTTGGCATAGAAAGTTTTCACCAATACAGTGTGAACAGAGTTAGGTCAAAGTCTTCTAAAAAAGATGATTTCATCATTAAGATAATTCCATCATTAATCCCTCTTATCCAGTCTCGAGTGAAAATGCCTTTACTTCCCCCAAGATAGATATGGCTCCAAGGCAAAGATTCAAAACATTTAAAAGGATGCAAAACATCCCATTTGGAATACAGAAGTATTTTAAATATTGAACCAACATGAACAGAGTATTAAAAAATGTTTATTTCCTATAAAAGTACTCATTTCCCAGCTATCACGTATATCATTACCATATCCTTCATTCATAATCAGGCTGATAATTTGATACTTCCTGTTTGCTTTGAGTAGCAAAAATTCCTATCATAACATCAGCCTTGAACAGAGTTCTGCTTGACAGTCCGATTAAGTAATATGAATGGAACCAGAGAACCTATTCAGATTGTTTTGTTTAATGGTCTCGAACACTGTATATGTTCTGATTCTCCAAGAACTGGGTGTTACACTTGCCCCAAATAACCTTTGTTTAGAACAAAATTAGTCAAACTTTTATACCTACCACCCACTTTGTAAGTAGTAAAATTTCCTTATTTCTCAGCGATTCACCGTAACTTAATTTAGTACAACTGCAAAGAAATTTTTCTAGTGGAAATTTGCTAAAAATATATAGTTAAATTTATCCATTTATTTATAATTTATTCATATTTATAATAGACAGAAAATTTACTAAAAATAATCAAAAACTGCTTAAATTGAAGAAAATGAAAATTAAATGTACAAATTTTAACTAATTACTAATGGAATCTTTGGAGTTGTTGCTGCGAGACTAAATATTTGATGTCTGCTTAAATTTTCATAAGGAACAAACAAAAATGTTCTTTTCCAGAAATATTCAGACAGTTTCTCTGTTTAGTCATAATATGCTTAACAGGCCTAAAGCCTGATGCTATGAGTTAAAGAAAGTTATCAATAAATTAAATATAATTTCCCACATATCTGAATATAATAATGGCATTATTTTATTTATCCAAAGGTTTTATGTCCATCACTATCAGAATTATATTTACTCTCTTTATTATATTTGAGATTTAACAGTTCTTGGTAAATCATAGCAACCTCAGCACCATTTGCAATAAAAGGATTTTTCATCTAATCACACACCTTCAATTTCAAACAGCTTCAAATCGTTTTTCCATATTTGATTTAAGAAGGTGAAACTTTCAGTCTCCTCTGGAGTAACGTCATCTTTAATAGATTGCAATTTGAGAAACTAATGAAATTCTTTTTTCACTAGATTATGATAAAGAAGATTAAGTTTATTAATTAATAATGCTACAATATATTTATAATTGATTACAGTTCTGTTGGCTCCTTAAAGCTGCAAATTGATTTCAGTAAATCTTTTAAAATGTCTGCCAAACTAAAAGCATCTTTCTTTATTGTTTTTAATTTTTTACCAAGATTTGTCTCATTAATAGTTTAAAAAAACTGCATGCTACCTTCACATAATGCTACAAAACACGACAAACATGTACTTTTAACAGCCATCGAACTTCTCCATATAAAAGTTACCCAATAAAATCTTCATTATTGTTCTGTCAAAACATTTTGTCACATTTGGCATTGGATTTGATCTTGTTTACATCCTTAATTATTATACTTAATAATGAATGGAGATATGTACCTAAATATTTTGCTACAAGATGTTTTCTGTGCACCATACAATGAATGCACAAAACATTGGCAATTCTTTCTTCAAACAAACTATAAATCCATGCTAGCAGCCTACTATTGCTGATGCTGTTATCAGTAGCCCATGCAACAATATTATTCAAGGGTTCATTATTTCTCCTAACACCATATGTATATGTTTGTTGATGACATGCATGTGTCATCAATAAAACATTATTATCTGCAGTAGTATAGAAAATAAAGAGTTTTGAAGAATACCTATAAGTGTACTTTCAGTAGTAATTGCCATTTCTCCAATTTGTCATTTACTATGCTGTAATTTAAGGCAATGTTTTTAAAGCATGGAGCATATGCTAATGCATTAACATACACCTCAAGCATTTTATCTTGGCCATAATTCTTTTATGGAAGGTATTATTAAAGTTTCTCCAATATTATAGGTTATACCACTTTTTGCAATTAATTGCGATATATGCAATCAGGGTCAATTAATCCATCCTTGTTAACGACAAATTGTTTTTGAAATGATGCAGCTATTGTTAGATGATTTTGAAATTTTTTATATATTTCTTGAAAATATTCAACAGGTTTTTTCTTCTTTTTTGGATGTTTTGCAGCAAGGTTTTATCACAATCGACTTCGCTTCATTGCTTCTTTGATAATGTTTTATGGCATAGTAAACACACTGGAAGTTGTTTTGTATGCTAGAGATTCAAAGATTATCTCATTTTTAGGTATTCTGCTGAATAGCCTCGAGCATATTTCATTTTTTCCTTTTCTGTTTGAGACATGGATGTATAACATTAAGTGTATATGATTTATCAAACTTATTTTGAGCGGCACACATGTGCTTGCTATCACAAATCCAACTAGATACTCCCCACTTGAACAAACTCAACTCGAAGCTTGAGTGACGACACCCTGTTGTCATTAAACTGGTATCGCTGCTATGTACCCTCAACAGACCATTAAAAGAAACATTTTCCAGAATATTAGCTTTTGAGATATCTGATAGTTGAATTATGTGAAAATAGTTCTTTAGGGAAAAATTACAAGGGGCTAAACTTTAAACAAAGCATTATCTTTAATGTAAAATTTCCATATAGTTAAAACAGCAGTTATAAAGGAAATGTTTCCGCTGGAAATCATTCAGTGGTAGGAGGATAAGCTTGTTTTTCAGAAAAGTTACTCCTAGCCTCACGTGTTCAATAAGCCCATTGCGAACACTTCTGAACATTCTTAACACACTTATACCCATTATGTAGTCATAGAACAGTGCCTAAGAAAACTGACTGTGTAAATATAATCAAATAGGAGAGTGCTGTGTGTGGGTGGGTGGAGAACAGTTAGTTAGATAATTAAACTTTCAAATGTGTACATATGTATACATATATGTATGTGTGAGTGTGTTTCGATCATCTTTGACCTTCATCATAAAAAAAAACTTCGAATCCCCACTGTGAAAGTTTAATTGCCCACTAGTTCTCGTTAAGGACCAAATTGACTGTCCCTGGTTTAAAACATAGGAGTAGGTGAGGGTGAAGATGAAAGAACAATAATATAAAGATATTTTATGTTTTGCTCATATTAATGGAACTTGCATAAATGATTTTAAGAGTTATTAATTTTTCAGTTAAAATTTGAAGTGGAAAAAATTATGAAAAATCAGGGAAAAAAGTTTCAATTGAATATATCCAAAAAGTTTTATGCAGTTTTTACTCATCTGGATGTTTGCTACAGTCTTATAAAATAACATGCAGTGTATTGAAAATTGGGCATGATCAGAAAGTTATGTTATGTATAACAATGTATGATCTTTATTCTGAACAGAAAAAAGAAGCTCATGAAAAACAAAGCAAGTTCATAAGATTATCTGTTTTCAGCTTCTTGTCTAGTATTTTTAATTTTCTTCAAATTTTAAAATAATGAAATAACTGAAAAAGGTTTCTCATGCATTAATTCCTTTTTTAATTTTTTTGCAGTTCCCATAATTGTAGCTATAAATAAGATTGATAAACCACATTCCGATGTTGTAAGTATTTAACACAATTTTAGTGTGCAATGATATTTAAGTACCCCCTTTTTTAATGTTTAAACTTTCATAGCATTTTTATTAAAGTGTGATAGTATTGAAATATATATCTTTTGATGTATTAGCATTTCGTATCTTGTGATGAAGTTATTATGTGTTTGTAAATATATATATCTGTATACCGAGTGGTTATAAAATATATATCTCTATTTGGAGCTGTGTGTAGCTTGAAGGAATAAACCGAATGAAACCAAAATCAGTATACTTATTAATCAAGAAGGGGGGAAGAAAAATAGAATAATAATAAGAAAAATCTTTCTACATTAACAGTACAAATTCTTCAGCTGCCTTGCAAAAATTCAGGTGTGTGTAAGGAATGCATAAAAGAAAAGGTCCTTTGACACCATGTTCAGTGAGAAGAATGGTAAAAAATTCGAGGAGAATGGATCATTTTCTGTAAAATGTGAAAAGAGGAGAAAACCATTACCTGTTCTCGTACAAGAAGAAATTGCCACTGAAATTGTGGAATCATTAGGGACTCCGGAAACTGGTCCTAGTGGATGTGGAGTTACTCAAGAGTCGGATATTCCATATGCTACTATTCTAAAAATCCTGAGAAAGGTAATCTAATTTTATTTGTATAAAATTAGTCTTCATCAGCAATTGTTATCATGTAATGCACAGCAGAGATTGGATTTTGCTCTAATGTTTGTAGAATGGAATGGATGTGTATGATGCCTTCTCGTGGAAGATTTTATGTGGAGATGAAGCCACTCTCCAATTTGAATGGAAAAGTCAATACACAGAACAGTAGAATATGAGTTTTGGAGCCACCAAATGTTATTCAAGAAAGATACCTTCACTCTCTGAACCTCACTGTGGATGTGGCTTTTATGGCAAGTTTCATTCTTGGTCCTCATTTGTTTTAGGAGTTACAGCCATCAGAACCTGTAGCATGTTCGGTTACTGTATAGTGATACCTGCGCATGTTGCAAACATTTGTAGTTCCTCAATTGCAGCGAAAACATTGTCTTACTGAAATGGTTTTTATGCAAGATGGAGCCCCAACCCATACTGGGCGAGCAGTAAAACAGTTCTTATGACAACGTTTCACAGATGATAGAGTAATAAGCCAGTATTTTCATATGGAGTACCTTGATCATCTGATCTGACATCATGTGAAATTTGGCTTTTGGGGTACTTAAAGTCTAATATGTACCATGGAGGTGTCGGAAACCACAACGACATAAAAATTGCATAACACAATATGTGCGAAACATCACTCCTCATTCATTAAATTCTGCAGCTGAGTACATCGTTCACCACCTGGATTGTGTCCTCCATGTGGAACTTGATCAGCACAGCCATGAGCAAGCATAATCACATTATCTGTAACATTTTTCAAATTAGGTATGCCATGTGGTTTTATGTTTTCATTCCTTGGTCTTGGATTATTCATTATGCATTCAAAAGCGCCATCTGTTGGCAATTGTTGCAACAATTTATTATTATTATTATTATTATTACTCCATTCTTCTTCTCCCTTCTCAATTAGCAAGTATACCGATTTTGATTTCATTCCGATTATTCCTTCAAGCTACAGACAGCTTCAAATAGAGATACTTATTTTATAACCACATACTATATGTAAAATTTATAATCCAGGTAATTTGATTTTTTTCATTTTACAAATATTGTTTAACCTTAACTACATGTAGAACTGGATTTTGTATTTTCTACAAAATTTTTATACCCATATACACGCTCTCTCTACATATATATTTTCATTTATATCTATATCTAGATATTTATATATATATATAAGTGGAAAATTTTTTCTAGAAAATATGAAGTGAAATTTAGATAGTAAATGTTTTTTATTGTGGAAATTAAAAATAGGAATTTGTAATAATTAAAATGCAAAACTAAAGAATTAAAATGAGAATCATTTCTGATTCCATAGAAAGATCCTCACTTATCAAGGGGAATTAGAACCTCTCCAAACAACTATCAACAATTCATGAGGATTGTAATTCTGAACAAAATCATTATTCCAATTTAAAATTTTCTATTCAATTTTATAAAATCTGAATTTAAATCTTAAGGAAGTTCAGAAATGTGAAATAATTCCACAATGCTGCAATGATAGACAGTTAATCTGTATTAAATTAAATTTATCTTTTCAGCATAAGTGCAAAATTTTAAGTCCTTATTACATAAATTTTGGAAATCATTAATTTTAAAGTTTTCCTCCTGTTTTTCTTTACAAGTTATATGTACGTATAAAGAAATTTAGAACCAGTTTTTCACAAAGACCAATGGAAGGATTATAAATTTTTCTTTAAAAAAAATTATTTATTATCATGTATATGTATATATATATATATAATGATGTAGAAATATTGATTGCATACATGTTAATCCATAATAAACAACAACTTAGTAGCTGAGACTGATTAAATATTCATTTTTATTTCAATTAAAATGTGTGGCCACAAATAACTTGCCACTCCACTCATGCCTATTTCAAAACATTTGCATTTTTCACAGCTTTGCAGTAGGAAGAGAAGCAGTAAGCAGCAATCTGCTTTGGCTGAGGAGCAGAAGTAAACTGTGTAGTTATTCAGTATGGAATCTTAATGTAAGAGGTTAATGTTCTGGAAATTTTCAGTTAAGCTGTATCATCATCATTATGTAAAAGTCATAGGATATGGATTAATCTAGAAATGGTTCATTCCAGAAAAAATGATTATAAGCAATGGCTGTTTTTAGAACAGAAAGGGAAAATATCCAAATCAAAATAAAGGCTTATTATTAATTAATGGGCTTTTGCTAATTTAAATTATAATTTTGATTTACATGCTTTTTATATTACATATTCCCCTTCAAAGAAGAAACAGCTTAATGACAGAGAAGCCTTTTTGAGAGAACAAGCATTAGAGCACTATGCAAATCAAAATTATAGCTTAAATTATCAATAGCCCCTTAATTCTTCATTTTGATTTAGATATTTCCTCTTTCTGTTCTAAATGTAGCTGTTGGTTATACTGCATCGTTTATAGATTAATCCATGTCATATGATGATGATGTAGCTAATTTAGAACTCAAAAATTTCCAGAATCAAAATCCTTTCTCTTAAACTAAGTGTCGATTTTGAATAACTATGCAATTTGCTTCTACTTCTGTTGTCACATTGCTTTCTTCCTATCATAACGTTATCAAAACTGTAAATGTTTTGTAACAAGTGCCAAGCTATTTGTGGCTGCAAATGTTAATTGAAATAAAAGTTAATATTTCATAACTGAGCTGCAAGTTTGCTGTTCATTATGGATCACAGAATCAATATTTCTACATCATTACATATATATAGCTATATATATATATATATATATATATATATATAGATAGATAGATAGATAGATAGATAGAATAAGTAGAC
>KK117869.1:239945-269247 GCA_000611955.2 Stegodyphus mimosarum | reverse complement strand
AAGTAAGTAAAATTTAAAATATAAAATAAGTTTGTTAATTTATGATTATACACTTGACATTTTCAATTTTTTATCTCTAGGTTTTGTTTGTAATTAAAGTATACTAAGTTTTAGTATTGTTTCCTCTTTTGTCTCTCATTTATAGTAATATTCTAAAATTCATCAAAAAGAATATTCTGCATTCATTAAAATCTCTTTTAAATAGCATTTCTGGGACTAGCTGGATACCCTGTTTTATGTTATTTGCTTGACCTGTAATACTTTATCATTCGTTAAAAATTTATTTTTTTCATATTTCTGTTTTGAAAATGTGAGTTTTCCTGGTACTGATTTTATTATGGGCTGATTTTCCAGTACTTTTATGTAAAAAGTGTCCATTTCATTCTGTAACTTTTTGTTTAAACTAGAAATGGAATCTGAGGCATTTCATCATATCTGCAAAAGAATTTTAAAAAATAGTGAAGTAAATATCCCAACAGCATTTTGTTTGATGTTTAAACAGTATTTACTTGTAAATAATTTTTTTCTTCTTTAAAAACGTAATTTTAAGAAATTGAAGTATCAAGCTGTATTTAATTTCATATGTAAAAGCGACCTTCATTATCTACATTGTCTGTTGCAAAATCACCTGTTACAGTTTTTAAGACTTTTAACACAAATTTATTAAAAAGTCAAAAACAAAGAATTTTTATAAAACTTTTTAATTAATTTTATGTAGTATGTATTTAAAACTATTTCAGCACTGTAAATAGCTGTTCTGTCAAATTATTTAATAAGGTATGGAGTAAATTTTCTTCTGATATTTTCGTCTTTAGGATAAAGTGAAGAAAAGTCTTTTAAGCTGTGGCTTACAAGTTGAAGACCTTGGTGGTGATGTTCAAGCAATTCCTATATCTGCTTTAAAGGTATTTTAATGCTGGAAATGTCAAGTTATATTCTGAGGAAACAGCAACTCAGAAGTTTTTAAAAATTTTTCGTGTGAAATTCATGTTTGGCATTTTCTGACCATATAATATATTATCATTTCTTAGTTGAATAAATATTCTCAGTCTGTAAGATATTACATTCTAAAAGTACAGACTTTAAAGTTTAAATAATAGTTAAAATTGCCAAATGTATGTAAAAATTTGAAATAATGTAATTTTTTAATTTTAAATATTTTTTAATCCAAAATAGATAAGCATTTTAAATATATTTCCTAAAACTTAAATGTATTCTTCTGTTTTGCATCCTAAAATGTTCCATTAAGTACAGAATGTTATTAATAAAATATACATTTATAGTACAGTTTAACTTTTCTCAACAAATTTAAGTTCATCATAAACTTTTCTGCATATTATTAACAAGAATTTCGATGCATTGAAATGATGGTGCAAAATTTACACATGAAGTAACATTTTGTTTCATGTATCATTTTCTGCAATTTTTTAAGAAATTAATACCCCAAAAGGGGCTGTTAGTCTCAAAATGGAATTTTGCATCAGCTCGCCATAAATGCGATATCACTTTTCAAATTGTTGCCTCCAAATATTATCGCCCTATATGATATTGAATGAAATTAAATATTGGAAGAATCTGCAATGTACGTTTGTTTCTCACATTGTGAAGAAACGACAGTACCTAGAGCCATCAAATTTTGAATAACGTTGTCCTCCACCTGAAATATGCACCTGGAAGCCAAATTTTGAATTTGTTTTATTATTTATTTCATAGTTTCTAAAACGTTAATGATTTTTTTTAACAAACTCAACCATTTGCAGGTATGTACTGTTTGAAATAAAGTATTTTTATTGTCTCCAGTGCACAAGAATATGTATCAGAAATTCTAAAGAAATGTTAATTTTAAATATTTTGTGATTTTGCTGTTGAATTGAATTTTATTTGGCATTAAATGTGAACAATGTGATATTTAATAAATAAAGTTAACGCTTGAAACATTTATAATAAAAAATAAATAAAAAGTTTTGTGAGCCTTATTACTAAGAAAATTGGACATTGATATCATACACTGAAAAAAAAGAATAAAATGTTCAATTAGTCTATTGTAGTTTTGAAGGATACTTTTTCTTGTCATTTTATGTTATGAAAACAGCCGTCGATACATTAAGCGGTGCGTACCGTATTTCATTTAAAACTGAAGATCATACTGCAGGACCACACACAAACTGAACAGCGAAATGTTTGCATTAACATGCCAGTAAAATAAAACATCAGTTTAAAGAAAGGTTTTTGATGTTAATAGATTAAGTGACAAAACATTGCATCCGAAATTCTAAAGATATGCTGCTTTTAAAATTTTTCTGATTTTGCTGTTGAATATGATACATGCACAAAGAAAGTAATGCTTAATGATAAAGCTAAAAAGAGAGAGGAAAAAAAAAGAGGTTATTAGGAGTGAGTACAACTACAGATCGATAAACATCAAGTTCGGCGTGAACTTAAAAAAGCCTTCTGAGTGCCATTACAATAAAAAAATTTCAGATATTGTGTTTGTTTTCTGTTCTCTTTCATTTAATTGTTAGTATTGAAAAGTAAATTAATGTATCACGAAGAAGTTTAAGAACTGAATTAATAACAATATTATTTTTTTAATAACAATATTATTTTTTAAAAGAACATCAGTCATTTTTAAGTGCTTTCCAAACTAAAAACAAATTTACTTTAAACACAGACTAAAGGAAAAAAAAACTCTTCTAAAATAAAGTTGCTGATTGTACTGTAAGTGTTATTATTTTTTAACATTTGAAAAAGGTGTTTTTCTCTTAATGACGAAAATCCATCTTTGAAAAAATGGTAAATTGCTAATTCATGTGGCATAAGATTTTCCCTTTATTTTCATAATTTTAAATGTATTTTGCTAATCAGTTGAAAAGTAACTTTTTAAAAACAATTTGCTCTTCTAGGTAATATTTTCTTGCTTACAGTAATATGTTTTGTTGAATTTTATCATTAATACAATAGATCAAAGATGTTCCTAATGCTATAAGTTGGTTGCAGAATTCCTCTTAATTTTCTGCTAACCTCTGCAGTTTGATTTGCATTAAAAATAGAATCTAATGATATAATGATGTTTGAAGTTCTTTTATAGCATGCGGTTTATGTATGTGCTTTCCTTCCCTCTTCTTTTTTTTTTTTTTTTTTTTTTTAAGGTACAGGTATAGTTTTATTGAATACCAAAATTTTGTATTAATGTTATTTAAGTAATAGAAATAATTCTGTGTATTATTTCCTGCTATTTTGCATTCCAGTAAAGTTGCTTTTATAAAATTTTTATCCTTACAGTGCTTATCTAGTGTATGCATAATGCTGTGTAGACTTTATAATTTTTAAATATTGATCATGGATATGCTCTTCCAAAGTTCGTTGAGATAAGGTAAAGAAAACAGTTTCAGCACTATGGATGAGATAGTTAGGAAAACATAAAAGTCTAATGGTGTTCATAGGTCAGAGCATCCAACTTAGTAAAATATTCATGAGGCTTTAATAAATTAAATTCAAAGTTTCGTATTTTTATATTTAAAATTCATTAAACCTTTTATAAAATTTAAATTTATTAAAAGGTTTATTTATTTAAAACTTTTTATAAAAAAAAGAGGTACTGAGAATGAATTGCTGACTTAAATCACTTCTCAGTGCTTATTACATATCAGTTTACATGAAACTTAAGGTAAAACTTCAAATCAAAACTTGCTCATTTTGGCAATTAATGGTTCTGTTGTGGGTAATATATCTGCCGTCCCCCTCCATCGTGAACTTAGTAATATCTTTGTGAACTGTGTATCTAAAGGTATGAAACTTTTTGCATTTGGTTTATTGAAGCATAATAAGGATTTATTAATTGGACTTTTCATTTTATGGGAATAATATGAATAGTTAGATTTTGTACTTACAAAACCATTCTATCTGTTATGTTAAGAATGTGTCCATAAAATTCTGTACCTTATTTTGAGAAAATGAAGTGCATATATTGGATCAGTATTTAAGGCAATGATACCTGTATATGTTTATCATCATATTAATCGACTCACATATTTTATGCTGGTAAGATGCTAGCGTATTTCACTTTTCAAGTGCAAAAACGGGAATTTGAAGGGTCAAACTGATACTTTTATGTCTTAAAAATTTAATTCCAGTCATTTTTAATAGTTTTCCAAATGTGGTCAAATTACTCTTATAGAAAATGAATTTGGATCTTCTTACTGAAGCTATTTTGACTCAAGCAGAAATTATGGAAATTGGAGGTGATCCTAAAGGCCCAGTTGAAGGTGTTGTTCTCGAAGCTAGTCTTGACACAGCAAAAGGGTATGATTCTTTCTTCCCAATGCATGTAAGAAACCTAAAAGAATTTTCATTATCTTAGCATTGTTGATATTCATTCTGATAGGGATCCTTCATAATTTTTCAAATATATATGTGTTTATACTTTAATATTAAAAAGTGTTTTTTTTTTGTTAGCCCAGAAGGGCTATTTATTCATTTTTGGAATTTTGCATTGAATCACTATAACTGATGTATCACTTTTCAAATTGTTGCCACCAAATATTATTGCCCTGTGTTATATTTAAAGAAATTAAATAATGAAGAATCTGTACAAATGTATGTATGTTTCTCACATTGTGATAAAACGACAGTACCTAGAGCCATCAAATTTTGAATAACATAATCCTGCACCAAATATGGGCATCTGGAAGCCCAAATTTGGAATTTGTTTTATTTAACGAATTTTTGATGAACAAACCCAACAATTTCAAAGCAAGCAATGGCAACACTGTAAAAAAATATATTTTTATCTCCAGCGCGCAAGAATGTGTATCGGAAATTCTAAAAATAGGCTCATTTTAAAATCATTTTGCGATATTGTTGTTGAGTTGAATTTTATGGTTTAAGTGTGAAGAACATTTAATAAATAAAGGTAACACACAAAAGGTTAAAAAATGCCCCTTTGGGCATAATGTAAAATCTGAAAGCTTTCAGATTTTTATATATTTATTTTTTTAAAAAATAATCTTATAATATAGAGGTGGCCAAAATCATGTCAGTAAGAGCTACATGTTGTACTTTGAGAGCCGCAATTAGATTTTCCAAAAGCTACTCCATATGTACATCATTCTCAAAGTAGTGAAATAGATTTCAAATGAAAAGAAACATCTGATTTTAAACAATCATTCAATGTCAGTCAATCATTCAATGTCAGTATGTGGTGATATGTCAAAGATAACATGAAGTCTTGTTGTGTCTTTGTTTCCTGTAATTATAGCTTGATAGAATGTAGTTTTTTTCAGTTTTTAAATACTCTGATTCTTGTGCAATTTTTCTTGTAAATGTTGATGCAACACAGCTATGTTATGTTCGTGAAACGTTGGATTCTTTTTAAACCTATGCTGCAGCAACTCGGATCATTTTTCTGCTACCTCAAAATTATACTGCTATTCCCCTACATGCTTGTTCTATGGGAAGCAAGCCATTTATCTGTTCTCAAATTTTTCAGATTCTCAAAATTTTCTATAGGTAACATTGTCTTCTAAGCTATGCATCAGATTTATTAGAAATTCCCAAGGCTTCCAATTTCTCATCAATCTGAATGCCTAATCAACTTCTAAATTATTTTTAACTTCGATCAAATTCTGTTTCATATTAAATGTTTCTGATGGATTACAAACATTTTCTGTTCCATTCACAGACCACTCCAATTTAGTTTGTACCACTACTAATGATTTAGAAATTTGGCAGACCCTTGCTGTAAAGCATCCACAAGCAAATCTAACTTTTAAAGATTTTCTTTACAAAATTATTTAATAGAATCAATACAATATTTTTAATGTTTTTGAGAAATATTGCTAAGTTTCTTAACTAACAAGAAATGAGATGAAATAATTATGTTTTGATATTGATCAGTTTAAGTTTACTAATTACATTGGAAAAAGAAATTAAATGAATTAATTACTTTCTTTTGGACGTTTAGTAATTTTACCTTGCCATATTTTGTACATATATTTTATTTGAATAAGAGCCACTGCACTCACCCACGTTAAGTTTTGTAATTATTTTGTAAAAATAAATAAATTAATTTCTTTCTTTTGGACATTGATTACTTTGCCATAATTTATACATATATTTTATTTGCATAAGAGCCACAGCACTTGCCTGCAAAAACCACACATAGCTTGCAAGCTGTATGGCCACCCCTGTTGTAATATATAAAAATTTTATTGAATTATACATGACCATTCTGGACCAATCCCTATGACCATTGTTTTGGCCACAGGTATTATTAAGAGGTTAAATGATGAGCATTTGTGTGCAGATTATTGTGAAAAGTGTTTTAAGTGTAATGTTTTTCAAAATACAGATCTTATTTCCAGAATCTTACATAATCCACGTCTTTGTGGTTTAGAAAACATGATATTAGCATGTACCCAACTTGTAATATTATTTGCATTAGTTAAGCATGAAAAATATTTGAAGTTTAATGCATTTTTGTATGATTACCAGATTATGATTCTAAAGCAATAAAACTACATGATAGTGTTAATAGCATAATTTTAGACTTTAAAAATTTATAAATTACACATGTGAAAATTCTAGATATAATGAAGTTAAAAATTAAATGCGCTACCAAAACACAAAAGAATATCATTGAATTGCATGTAGTGGGGAAATCAACTTCGACATCTAACTTATTTGTTAACCACCCTTTAATTCAAATTTAAAATGTCAGCAATGACAAATTTTGAATTTAAATATCTGGGTGAATTTTATCGAGTCAAATTTTTGCATTTTATTGTTTATAAGGAATATACCTTTTTTCTAAGTATAAGTGCAAGGACCGGAAAAACATATAAAGAGTTACATTTTGAAATTTTTACAAACTGATTGGTTAAAGTTTTAAAATGTGAAAACAAGAAGTTTTAGGTCATTTAAAGCATTTTCATATCTGGAAATATTAGTTATGAAAATAAAGGCTAGATAAGGACAGGACTTTTGTGGACACGGTGTGCACATATACATCCAAGAATATTTTTACTGATACTTTTAAATGCATATATCCAGATTTTGAAATGTATCCAGGCTACTAAGGATATTTATTAGAAGAAAAAGATTCAAAATGTAAAATAATGATACCATTTTGGAATCATGATCAAGAAAGTACCTTTTCTCCATTGTATTTTGGAGAATTCGGGTTTTTAGGAACTAAACATTTTAGATGGTTAGCAGATTAAATAATATTTCAATTAGCATTTTTCATATCTTGCAACTTGGGATATGTATTAAATTTATATATAGAATTTTCTAACATGCAAATTTTAAAATTGGACTTTTCCTGAAATGATATGCTGCTTTTTTTCCATTAGTTTAAAAATTTAACAAACTTTTTATAAAATTTTTACAAAACTTAATTTTAGGCATATTTTGATTGTATAACTCAAATTACTCCTAAAACAAAATTTTGCAAAATTTGGTGGAAGAGTAATTTAAGAATACAGTTTGGCACACTTTCCGTTTCCCAGTATATGCTATTGTGCATTTGAAAATTGCATATATTAATAGAGGAAATATAACAAAGCACAATTGCTGTGTCTTTCAATGGACTACTCAAAAAAGGCTGTGTAAATGAAAAAATATATAATCAACATTTTAATTTCAAACAATATGCATGCATGCAATTCTCAATTCCTTTACACATTTTTATCATCCTACTTTTAATTTGTCAAAATATTATCACTATAACTTAATAAGATCAATTTTTTCATTTTTTAAACCACAAAAATGAATTAGTATAACATAAAAAAAGAAGAAAAAAACGTAGTGCCTTGAATTTTTTCCTTAATTTTCTTTCTTAAGCATTCTTTTTCTTTTCCCTTATTGCCTTAAAAAAACTTTAATGCTTGAATGATTTACTTAAGGCAATCTGTATATACATTCACAATTATCTACCCTTTTTTATTTGCTCTGTACCATAAATACTTTTGAAATAGCTTGGTTTTGTCACAATCTTATGAGCAGAGGTATTGCCTTCCATTTCATCAGTATTTAGTTAGAAGTAAAATAGTGAATTGATTTTAACCATAATTCTGAACACCTTTAGATGTTAGGCATTTTTAAGTCATTAGATAGAAAAAAAAAAAGACTGATTTCATCAACTTTGAAAATGTCTTTAGTTAATATCCATATACAGGGTGTCCATAAAACACTTTCCAAACCACGAGCCAAAACATTATGAGTATCCACACATTTTTCAGTGAACTCACCTGGATGCTGTGGAGGGCATGTGATTAAAAGGGAATGGTATTTAACTGCTGCTGGACAAGTTAAGGAATCATCCTTGCACTCACTTTTGCAAGTGATGGGAAAGGATACTGATCTAAGTAAATTTGATAGAGGAAAGATTGTAATGACCCAAAGACTTGGATCAAGTATCTCAAACTGCATGACTGGTATATTGTTCACGATGTGTGATTGTTAGTATTTATGCAAAGTGAATAAATGATGGTGAAATCACCAGAAGACACCAAGCTGTTGGATGTCCACACATCATAAAAGATAAAGGACTTTGGAGAGTGTTCCTCTTGGTGCACCATAATTGGTGCCACACAGTGGCTCAGCTGACAGCTCAATACAGTGCAGGTCCAAGTACAAGTATTTTGGAACACACAGTTTCAATTGTCAACTGGTATATGAGGCAATTACGCCTAAGCGTAATTGTCAACTTCACCTTCAGTGGGCCCAGGAACATTGAGACTGAACCATGGATAAGTGAAAATCAGTTTCCTGATCAGATAAATCATGGTTTCTCATTCATCACATCGATGGTTGGGTCAGGGTATGCCATCTTCTAGGCGAACAGTTGCTTACCCCTGTACAGTAAGCCATACACAGTCTGAGGGTGGCAGTATTTTGCTTTGGTGGACGTCCTCATGGGCTTTAGGTCCCTTAGTTGTGGTACAACAGACCATGAAAGTGGTGGAATATCTGAACATAATTGCAAATCTGTTGCACTCTTATGTTGTGTCTGCCTTCCCAGTTGGAAATGGAATATCCTAGCAGGACAATACCCCATGTCACAAGGCTTGAATTCTGTTGGAGTGGTTTGAGGAGCATAAGAATAAATTCCAATTAATGTCTTGCCCACTTAACTCGCAGGATCTTAACCCAGTAGAGCACATTTTGGATGTCATGGAGTGGCCGCTCTGAGCTGAAATACCACCATATCAGAGTATATCAACTCTGCATGACTACTGCTTAGACATTTGGTACAACCAGTCTTCGGTCATCTACCAAGAACTTGTGGCACCCTTGCCAAGGTGAATTGCAGGTGTTTTGCAGGCCAAAGAATGCACAACACGTTATTGAGTAAGTTGTCATAATGTTTTAGCTCTTCAGTGTATGAACCTCTAGTGGCTCACAAAATCAAAATGAAGTTTTAGATATTATTATTTAAAGGTATATGCTCAAGATTGTGATGATTTAAAGGAAAGATCTTTTGTGGTTATAGTAATAGCGAAAAAATTTCTAAATTTTTGAATGGTAACGTCCATTTTTTTCCCTTCACAAATATATCAGCATATTGAAGAATGATAAAAGGCATTGAAATTGTACACATATAACAAAAATTGCTGGCATAAAACATTTGCAAAGAACGGCATTGTAAAGAACCAATAGCAACTCAAGTGAGGAAAGGAAAAAAAACTTTTATTGGAATTACAAGTTTTCAACATGCCCAACTTGGCAGATGATAACGCATTGCATAAGAAAGATTGCTTGTAAAAATGATAAAAGTAACATCACTTGAGGAAGCTATATTCATGCTTTATGGCATCTTTTAACTCTGACAAATCTAATGGATTTCATGTGTACACCTTAGATTTTATGTAACCCCAGAACCAGAAATCCACTGGAGTGAGGTCAGGAGATTCTGGTGGCCGTGAAACTGAGAAGTTATGGGAGATGATTCTATCTCCAAAGTGCTGCTGCAGCACTTAACCAAACACATGTGAATCAAATACACTGGTTATTATAAATTGAGGAAAAATCACAAAAATAGCGATAACTCCCTCAAAAATAAGCCAAACCATGTAAAATTTGAATATGTTGCCAAGTAAGAGTAGCTGAGTAAAACTGCAACATGCAAATTGGTCGCGCTGCACTCAGAATATGCCATCTGCGAGGAGCATAAAAGTCCATTTTGAGAGCAAGCCCACATATTTCACTGAGATAGCCAATTCGTAACAATGACCTCCAGGCATCATTTGCCTACAGAACTATGATGGAGAGCCATTGGAAGACTAGAGGCAGTAGAAAGTCAAACGAAAGTGGCCAGATGGCTAAATGTGAGTCCTTCTGTAGTTCATAGACTTTGGAGGCAATTTCAAACCACAGATTAGGGAACTAGGAGATTCAGCCAACTGCTATGACGAGTGCCAATGACCAATATTTGACATTATGTGCATGCAGGAATAGAATCGCTACTCTGACTGTTCTTAGATCCTCCCTTGCTGCAGGCATGGAAGGTTGATGTCAACGTAAATGGTGCATAGAAGGCTTCACGAAGGCGTTCTGTATGCAAGGCGACCAGCCATTTGCATGCCACTCACATCACGCCATAGGAGGAACCGTTTGCAGTGGGCACGACGACATGTCCACTGGACGCCTGATCAATGGTGGGCTGTTCTCTTTACGGATGAGTCCAGGTTTAGTCCAGAAAGCGATATAAGACGTTATTTGATATGGAGAGAACCTGGAACCCATTATCATCCGTCAAACATCCATGAAAGAGATACATACAGAAGTGGCAGTATCTGTGTTTGGGGTGGCATCTCTTTGGGTGGATGCACAGACCTCCATGTCTTTCCAAGGGTAATCGGGAATGTTCAGATTTATAGAGATGACATCCTTGATGCTTATGTGCGCCCATATGCCAGGGCAATAGGTGATGCTTTCCTGTTATAGGACGACAACGCAAGATCACACAGGGCTCGCATCATAGATGATTATCTTCAACAGGAAACAATTATGCACATGGAGTGGCCAGCTCGATCTCCGGACGTGAATCCTATCGAGCACGTTTGGGATGCTTTAGGGAGACGTTTAGCTGCTCTCAATACGCCCCCTCAGACCCTTGCCGCGCTTGCAACTGCTTTGCTTTTACTAGTCAGAGTAGCAATGGCTCTCGCTTCCTATAGAACTGATAGACCGCATAATTGAAAGCATCACACATTGCTGTATTTGCTATATTGCTTCTAGAGGCGATCATATTCCATATTGAAGGTATTTTTCCGATAGCAAACTGACACCTTCAATTTGTTCATTTTATACATGTGCTAATGTCTATACTACCATAAATGTCTGGTAATTTCCCTTAATGTTATTTGGTACCTTATATGTCAAGATGCAAGAGAAACACGCTGACGTGGAAAATAAAACAGTCAAATTGACAACCTTCTATTAGGCGTAGATTTTGTTAAATCCCAATCAATTTCGAGAGCAAAACGGGGCATCCTTTCAGACGCGTTTTACCCTCGAAATCGTTTGGGATTTAAAAAAATCTACGCCGAATACAAGGTTGTCAATTTGCCTGTTTTACCTTACTATGTGTTGTGTATTGTGGATAAGTTTCATAAAATTTTACGTGTAACTTTTTCAGTAATCATGATTTTTGTGATTTTTCCTTAATTTATGATAACCAGTCTAGTAAATTAGTGACTGATAACCTAGTTCCTAATTTAAGTGGTTCTACTAAGAGTTGAGCTGTTGAAAACTCCTGAATATTGGCAGTTTTTCTCAAACCCAGACCACTGAGATGGCTGCATGGTTGATTTTTGTTATTTCCCCTATGTGCAACTTGAATACAAGCTACTTTCCTTTAGAAAATTTCTCCATGAAGGTATTCCTGCTTTTAGGCAGATAGCCCCCCCCCCGTATGCTTTGCCATTTTTAAATAACCAACCAGCCTAATTTATGTATAATTTCAAAATGCAGATTTCTAAAATAGCTAGAAACTCACTCAGAACTAGTGTAATTATCCAATTGAGAGGTATATGAGAGATACAGCACCAATACTTCAATTGCCATAATATTCACTCTTTAAACTTAGATTGTCATTCATTAGTTAAACTCACTTAATTTTTTCTTTTTCTTGGCATTGATGGAAAGAGTAGATATGTTAATGTAATTTTGAAAAACATGCTGCTGTGATTTTTTGTAAGTCTTTGATTTTAAGTTGAGGCTTAAAATCAAAATATAGGAAAAAAAAAAATCAGCATGTCATTTCAGAAAAAATCTGATTTTGTATCAAAATATGTATGTTAGATTAATGCGATATAAAAATCTAATACATTCTATAATTCTAAATCGCGTTTTTTAGATATGAAAAGCCCAAATTGAATTTCATCAATTTGCCAAATGAAACAGGAGATGTAAAACTGTCCCTCCCACTTTTTTTTATTGGACTCTGTGTACATTATTTTAGTTCCTTTCTAAGTTAATGTTAAAGATAAAAGAGTGCTGATATAGAACATTTAGCTACTTACTGATTCAGGTAATGTTTGATTTAACCTAAGTGTTTGGCAGACAGAGCAAATTTTTAAAAGTTCATGCAAATAAGTTGAAATAAAAAAAGTGTATATATCATTATATTATTTAATTGGCTTCATCTGGAGCTGACGGGGTTATAGATTTTTAGGGTTATAGAGGGATGTAGGGGAATTTGTCTCCATCTGGATCTAAAAGCTGAGGGAGATGGATGTTTCAGTTTTAGAGCTGCTCTAAAATAGTTCTATTTCAAGACTTAAAAACCCATTAATTATGATCTGCTAAGAATAAAATCTATTTTAACAACAGCAACAAATATATATATAAGGAGATTATAAGATTAAAAAAGGCTATGAATGTTGTATTTGTCTTAAAAGCATTCATATACATTTTTAACATATATTTTAGAAAGGCCTGTTGTTGAAATATTTGGAATAGAATCATACATGACTTCTTTAAAAAAAAAGGGGGAAGAAGAAAAGGTAGGTGGGAAATATTCTGAACAGGTCTTTAAAATGCTTTTATGGTTCTTAGAATCATGTAATAAAAATATATAAGGTTGTTTATGAGTAATTTTTACTGTGATATAAATTCTTATTTTCTCTCCAATGAATGGTTATTTTTACTAAATAAACTTAACTGAAAAACGTATCTACAATATTTGCTTAGAAACAAATGAAGACGTAAAGTATATTCATTCTCATTAACATCTTAACATACTGTTACCTAAATACTTCTCTTTGGAACTACTGAAATATTCATTAAGTTCTAATGAAATTTTTCTCTGTCTGTTTTACACAGGAAAGTGTCTACAGCTCTTGTACAAAGAGGAACATTAAAGAAAGGAAAATTTCTTGTTGCTGGAACTTCATGGGCTAAAGTATGTGATGAGAAACTATTAATAGCTAATGATAACTTGAAATGTTGTAGTTTATTAATTGATGTAATTGTGCCTTTAAATTATTCACAACCAAAATATTTACTTTTATGCATTTCAGTCTTTCTTACTGCAGCATGAGTAAAAATATAAATTTTGTGTAAATAATTTACGGAGAGTAATTTCTGTTATGTGCAGACAGGCAAGCTTATATATATATTTGTGTGTGTGCATGTGTTTAAAAAAAAAAAAGGCAGACTTTAAGAGATAATACAACACACCAAAGCAATTATTTTTTATAGAAATATGGCCTAAAATAAAACGTAAAATCACCCAAGCATGCTTTATTGTGAAGCAAATGAGATGAAATGCAAACAGAAGAAAGATACAGAAGTTAAAATGCTGACTTTAATTACAAATAAATATATTAATAGCTGAAAAGAATAACTGCCAACACAAAGTAATGATGGTAGTGAGGCTACGAAACTTTCTCAAACATACCAGATGCATTTATCTTACACATGCAAGACTGACCAAAATTCTAGTAATGTGTTCCTCATCAGATTCAAGAAAAATCTCATGTCCTCATTAAAAGAAATCAAGGCATGGAATAGCAGGTGACTGAGGGACCCTAGATACAGAAATACATCGTCCTTTCGGTAGCCCAGAAAGGCGACACTCTGTAGAGACATTAGGTCGAAACAGAAGACATGAAAAATGAGCAATGTCCTCGCCGACACTCGAACCTCGGATCTCTCGAATGCATGCCAAGTGTGCATCATGAAAGCATGCTAAGAAGGCATCAAAAAGGCCTTATATACTCCCCCTTTTAAAGGACAACTGGGGGTTAGGGGACCTAAATGCCAAATCCTGGTGGTGGTGAATCATTATCCACCACCTTTTTTAGTTTGGGTGCCATTATAGAGACATTAGGATTTTTGATGCTGAGAGACATGAAAAATGAGCAATGCTTATCAAGTCAGAGAGTGCATATTCATTTTATTACCAATTTTATACCAATTCATAACTACAGAAGTTGAATCCACTGCTCATTTAATGTGTGCAGAATTACCACTTGCTGACAACAAGCGTGCTCTAATCCTTTGACATAAAAGTATTAGAGTGTCTCATTTTTTAGCATATGTTCATGACAAAAAGTGTATTTGCGTATTTTCTACCACCTCTAAAATTTGTTCACCTTTTTTTAGGCACCTTGTACTATTTGAGTTGAAATAATATTCCTTGATAACAATTATTGGAGATACTAAGGCAACAAGAATCAGCATTAATGTCGTAAATGTTCAGGACTAATTTTGAAAGTTTGAATATAGAACCTCTTCCTTCTGATTCTTCAGCTGAAATAAAAAAGGAGAAGCTTTTGCTAGACCAGAAATTTAACTGAGGCATCAATTTTGCTTTTTTCCTTAATTCCATGAAGTAAAGAAGCAAAGCTGCTGGTGCCACCTGTTGATATTTTTTTATGAATTTTTCTTTTATTGACATATTAGCGGGAAGGCATGAAAGAATTCTAAGAATAGCACTTCATTTTAACATACGCTTAATACTTCATGCATGTACATTAGAAATTTTTTCATATCAAAGCATGTAATTCTTAATTTTACTTCCACATTAAATAAAATGTTGAAAAAATACAAACACTTATTGATATTATTCTGCACTAGTATGCAAAACTTAAGCAATAAATTAATTTTTAATTTTACAAGCATGAAATTGGTGAAAACGTCTTTTTGTGATCAGTACAATGAAAAGCCAACTCAGTAGAAAGGTGGTACATATGCAGATATTAACACCATGGTGTCAGAAAGTACGTCAGGGCATACAAAACACAAAAGGTCAACCCGTGAAGGGGTCACCTAAACTAAACTCAGTGGCACAAGATGTCAACCTAAACTAAACTCAGTGGCGCAACAGCCCTAGTAGGCCATGGCCTGCAGTGCCCTGATATCTGCTTTTTTGACCTTGGGCCCCAGGGTGCATTAGCATATGCCCTGGACAAGTGGTCAACTTGTCGCAGGATCCCCAGTGTTTAGACTTCAAGCGAACTTGGTACTCATTTTTATTGACCCATTCAAGGGATGAAAGGCTGAATCAACCTTGCCCAGCCCTGGGCTCAATCTCCAGACCTGTGGTGCTGCAGTGCAACGAGCTAGCCGCTGTGCCACTGGTGCAGTGCAAGGCAGCTTAAACCTGTGCAGTGCAACAACCTATACAGTGCAAGGCAACTTAAAAAGAAGAAATGCAGGCACATTTCCAGGCATTCTTCTGAAAGTGAAAATCAGATTGTACCTGTAGTATGGCTGCAATAAAGCATCAGGCCAGCTTTACATGTGGTAAAATGATTAACAAGCCTGAGTAGGGGCGTAGTTTGATGTCTGTCACTCAAAAATTTAGAATTTGTAAAAGTGTTGTTTCACAACATTGGAAAGCCTTCCAAATGAAAGGTACATTGCGCAAAAAAAGGGGGGCAGTTCTATAGCTCCTGTTCTACTGGGCCAATTGACAAAATTCAAATTTCGTTTTTCATGTCTCAAAAGCACGACTTTGGATATGTATTAGATTTATATATAGCATTGTTCTAATATAGGTATTTTGACATAAAATCAGACTTTTTCTGAAACGACATGCGATTTTTTTTCCACATTTCGATTCTATGACTCAAATTATGCCAAACTGCCAAGTTTTCTAAAATTCATATGAGTAGTTTTTAAAAAATTGGCTCTCAAAATTTTAGCTCCTCAATGTTAATTCAATTTGGTATGTATTTATCTTTTTTATGAAACTTATTTGATTCCTTCCTATACAGTTCAAAATTTAGGGTCATTCCAAAATACAATTTACCCATTTTTTATGATGTATTTTTAAAATTTGTATTTTTAAATAATTTTTATAAATTTTTCAAAATAAAATTTGAATTATAATCTATAAAATTTTTACAACCATCTTAAAGTAGATGTATTTCTGAACATACCTTCAAAAAATGAGAGCTTTTTTTTCAAAATTTCAGAAGATATACATAAATTTATATATTGGTGTGTTTTGAAATTTGGCATATTTGTTGAAAGCGATAATAGCGGAAATGTGGTTTACGCACTTTGTTAAAATTATTTGAAAGTAGGAACTATGTGACTTTTTTCTGCTTCTGCCCGATGGAAGGGATAGGAAACTAGGTTGCCATGTATTAAGAAGTTTGCCAAGTGAAACATTCTTGGCACAAACTGAAAAAATTCGCCAAGTTAAAATTTTCGAATTTCTCTGTAAATTTTGCACCAAATTTTACAAAATTTAATATTTTGGCATAATTTGAGTCGTAGAATCGAAATATGGAAAAAAAATTGGATGTTATTTCAGAAAAAGCCCCATTTTGTGTTAAAATACCTATATTAGAATAAAGCTATATGTATATCTAATATATATCCTAAGTCGTGCTGTTGAGACAGGGAAAATTAAGTTTGAATTTCGTCAATCAGCCCAGTAGAACAAGAGATATAGAACTGTCCTCCCTTCCCCCCCACAGTGTACATGTTGGTGTAAAAAATGTTAGTGGTAGTTGGACAAGGAAAACAGTGGTGAATGATAACCCATATATTACTGTGCAAGTGAAAAGAAACTGAAATCAGGCAATGCACAAAATTGCTCACTGTTATGCATGTCAACCAGCTGACAAGTGTCTCAGTTTACTGTTACGTGATAAGCAGGTCGCCTATTCATCTACTGTCTTGAATGCTGTATATCAGGGATTTGCAACCCTATACCTGCAGCCACCATGGCCCCCGCTGATCATTTAACGTGTGCCTGCTGCTGCGCGATCACAAAAATGTTTTGATTTTCAATAAAATTCTATGTGAAAGTTTTCTCATTTTTAATGAAATAGAAATTGCATCTAACACAGATACCAGCACAAAGCGAAATTCAACCAATCTCTTTTTTCATGCACTTGTAGTATTAACTCTATCAAATTATAAATTCACCTTGAAAAAGTAAATGGTGCCTGCCATCCAACTGATATTCTACAATGTGCTCTTAGGGGCAGAAAGGTTGGGGACCTCTGCTGTATACCTCTGACCATCGCCAACACTGTTTATAGTAGCATAGAGATAATAAAGATTGTACACCTCAATGGTGGAGTCATGTCCTCTTTACTGATGAGATTCATTTCAGTCTGACAAACAGGTAAAAGTGCATGGGGCGCCAGGCACTTCACTACAGAATTGAACAGCTATTGCCTCAATACACTAACCAGCTAGAATACGAAAAACTTGAACTGACTATATGTTATACTGGAGTTATACATTGGGGTTGTTACATTTAAACATAAGAGAAAAATAACATAAAATTATATACAAAGTTACGTAAATAACACAAACTGTTTAGTATATTCAATAAAATTTTGAATTACATGAAAATAGTAAAGTTGATATTTTTGAGATCATTGCACTGAAAATTTTGCATTTTTATTTAAGCGGATGAACATATAGGATTTGATTTTGCTAATATATTGGGAGTCTGATTCTTGTTATGTAAGGATATTTGTTACAGGTAAAGCTGTACTGAGCTCAGATCTTTCAGTCCAAAGTTCATAAATAAAGTTCATGATCTCAGCTCAGTAGGTCGATGTTTAGGTGATGAAAATTGTTAATGTTGCGAAGTCAATTATTGGGGTGTAACAGACATTGCTCTTTCTGCTTTTTTATTCTAAGGTGTGACTTGGCATAAGTCCAGTCCTCGAGCACTAAGCTTTTGGTGTACTTTCATGATTTGGGGATATAAGTGGTGTTGAGATATCACCAGTCTCTTAAAGTTAAGATCTAGATTGGTACATTTCCGAATGTGTAGGTCACTTGTGGGCAGAAGAATAGGTAATGGTCTGAAACTCTCTGCAGATGCAATTGTCACTATTGGAGAGGTTCCTTTTTAGAAAATAATCTGGATATGGACCGTGACCGGTGAGGTAATAATAAGAAAGGGCTTGGAGCTTCTGATTTCTGTGCCGATTTTGGGGAAGAACTGGTGAGTTTGTTTAGGATTTGCCATAGTTGCAGTTTTGAAAGCTTGATGTTGAGGAACTTGCCTTCTTGGGAAAGAGCTGCTGTTTTGCCGCTTGTTAAGTCATTGCCATTATGTGGGTTTATGTTGTGGATGTTAGTGCCAATACTTCATGATATCAGGAGGGAGTTGTTTGTTGCTGCCGTTGAGGTTATCAAAGGTGCTGGATGCCATCTGGTTTTCGGTAGGATCACCATCTCTTGGGTGGTCATGGGGTAGTATGATGCATCTAGTGTTACAGCTAGTTCTTTGAAGAAGAGATTGTACTTTTAGGGAGCAAGTTGGTGGTATGGTGTTTTTGGTACCAATTCCAAATCAATTCTGGCATCTTGTGCTGTTACAAAGCGATCAGTTGATCTTAGGGTGTGTGAAGCATAAATTGCTAGTTCTTTCATTTCACTTAGTGATGTCTGCAGGAGTTTTTATTCTGTTAGTGAAAAAAGATATCTTCCACTGCGTTTCGGTGTTGTTATATCTATACATTTCTTATACAGTTCTGAAATTCTTCTTTCATATTTTTGTATTGATATGCTGAGGGGATGGTTCTCTATAAGTCTTGCACTTTCTTTTGATTGCGACAGAATTCTAACTTGTGGAGAGTCTTCAGTAACCGAGCATATGTTCCTTGTGGTGGTATCAACGGGATTGGTTGATTAAAGTGGTCATTATGGCTTGAAGGCGGCGGGCTTAGCAATGCTAGTTAGTAGAGTGCATGTGCAAAGCAGTGAGTGCTGTAATGAGTCAACACTGGAATGAGAGTTGTGGGGTGTGGTGTGTATGTGGAAGCAGAATGATGGCTGTACAGGTGGAGGTTACATACATATAAAAGAATACTAAGCAGAATAGTTCAAAGAATAAATCAATTAGTAAATAGATAAATAAAATAAAAAATACAACTAGAATATTCAAAACACAGATTTTAAACAAGGCACTATTACACATAGTTAAATGTCGGCGTAAATATGACACTAATTGATGCTGCTCATTATGTAAACAAAGCTAATATAAGTAAAGTAAAAAGCCGCTTAAAATACTACAAAGTGGGACTTAACAATAAATGAGAACAAGCAAGCACTTATCTAATGAAATTCAAACAAATATACATGCATTCAAACAAAGAACCAGTACGCTAGTAGGAATGTGGCTAATTAGTGTATCACACTTTTTCAGAAACCTTAAAGTAAGTAAAATGCTATATGTAAAATTTGCCAGAAACCTGAAAAAGTCCAGATATTAGACTAATTAATTATGTTGATTAATTAATTGGTGGGGTGTTATGTAAGAGATACAAAAAGGCATTAAATGGATGAGGATATTGTTAGGTTAATGACTTAAGGAAAAGTCCTTTATAAAAGCTGACAGGAATTATAAGATTCTTATATTAAACACTGAAAAACATACTGTATAGGAGAGATAATGCAAATATTAAACCGAACATAAAGTAGTTATAATATCAAACAAATTGACAAAATAGTATGACAGGTTGTAATTAGGCAATGAAATTCAGGAATTAAAATATAACATTGATACATTGTATCATTAATGTTACATTGTACTTTGTATTATAAATACAATGTTACTTTGTATTACATTGTACTTTGTATAATTACAAAGTAAGGAGATCAGTTTAAGAACAATGAATTCAAAACACAACACTGGGCTGTGGTGTAGCTATCAGTACAAATTACAAGTCCTTAAAAAAAGAAAGAAAGAAAGAAATCAAAGTCCAAAATGTAAATAAAGCCACATGGATACATTTTGGCCAAAGTCCAGAAGGGCTACTGTATTAAGTTAGCACATGCATATTGGAACTTTGACCCTGTGAAGGGTTAGATTGTTATTTTAAGGAGATAACAGGCAGGGACAAGTTGGGTCAAAAAGACGAGCCCTGAGCTGCTACTTAGCCTGATAGGGGGAAAACCGAAGTTTCTGTGATTAAATGGCAACTAAAAGTTATATTACATAAAATCTAATTGAGCTCTTGTAGCAAAATTAGAATAAAAAAGAAGGCAATTAAAAGGCCTACCTTGGTATAAAGATCTTGGCGATATGTATCATAGGCTTGAAGATATAATCAAATTAATCAGAATAAATGGTCAAAAAGTTACTTCATTATGCCACTATAAAAACATGCACAGTCTTTGCACAAAAACAAATCGTGTCTTCAAATAATCCGAATAACTCCAGCTAACCGGTGGTGTGAAGATTGAAATAGGATGGCCCTTAGATGCCGTGAACTATGTTATGAAGTATGGTTCTTTGCACAGCACTTGCTTACATATTCTTTCTTAGCTTTGCCTCAGAGTAAACACAATGAAGGTATACTTTAAAAGACAGTAATTCTTAATTAGATGCCACTATATACTTATATGTAGTGTCCACGTAAAGCTCTTTTTATGATCATTCAGATGTTCCCAAATACAGAATGGTGTATCAGTTTTTACTGGAATTCGACGTTGTTATCAGAGGAGCTTCCTCACATACATCCATTCCTCTCACATATAGTTATTTCAGTCTGGCAAATGATTCTCAGTGCTAGTTGATATGGAGACAGGTAGTAACGTGCTTTCACCCCAGTAACGTCAGAGAAATAAAGTGCTGGAGTAGCTTTGATATATTTCTATGAGGAGAGGGATGAAGCTTTATATTTTCAACAGAAGTTCAATTATTGGAGACCATGATTGAAGTTATCCTCTGCCACATACATCTTTTTCAGGGTGCCATTGGTCCCAATTTTGTTTTTATGGATGACAATGCATGGCAAAATAGGACTTATGCAATTGAGGAATCCAGAGTGAAGATCTATACATTGGAGTGGCCAGCATGCTCTGCTGATTTAAATCCCATTGAACATGTGTGGGGTACTTTATAGAGACCTCTGACAGCATGTTCTTGCCCTCTAGAGAGTACAAGACAACTGAAACAGATACTGCTTGAAGAATGGAAACTGTTACCCTATTGACAAATGATGACAAATGAGTATTGACAAATGATGCAACACAACCATTGGAATTAGGGAAGGTCATATCCTTTACTAAGGCTCTTTGGTTTGTTCTTCTTGGACAGACAGTTTTCTGTGCCACTGCCATTCTGTTAATAAACTTTCTCTGTATTTTCTGCACTATGTGTGTCCTATTCATTTTTAACTACTATATGTTCCTCATCATTTAAGTACTACATTGTGCCCCTGTAATATGAATTTCATATTTCCCAGTTAATATTTTTATGGAATTATGGCCAAAATCAGAAGAGTTGCTTAAGTTGTGCACACTAGTGTATGTGATCACTAATTTGGCTCTAAGCCCCCTTCTACTTGGTATATATTTTAAACTGAAACATTTGACCAATGTTCATTACTCATTTCCCTGTAAATCATAATTTTTCTTTAGGTGAACAATGAAATAAAGTTTTTAACCTTGCTAACTTTAACACCTACTAAATCACTTATATTCCAGATGCCAACCTCACATATAATTTTTTATTGTTAATGTTTTCACTATTGACACTGTTTAGCGTTTAACACTATTTGACTATCAACTTATTGCAACTTGATGAGTGATTCATGCAAAGGCTTTTTTTTTTAATAAATATTAGCAATTGAATACCAAACATCATGGTAACCTTTTATATTAACATTACACTCCGTAATGATTACGGATTTCAACCACACATAATCAGTTACACTGCGAATTGTTCAGTATGTTGATGAAGAGAAACTTAATTGAAATTTCTTTCCATATGCAAAAAATAGATAGCACTTGCAAAAAAATTTTTAAAAAAAATCCAAAGTAATTGGTTTGATAATCATTTAATACCCGAGGTTTTTGAAACATTCAGTACCTTGGGTAAGTTTACCAGTAAGTTAATCAGTAAGTTTGCCAGATGATACAAAGAACAACAGTTCAGCTCATACTTCACTTAAACCGTTAGGAAAAGAAATCTGTGCTAAATTTTCTGAACATTGCCAGGACCATTCAAGAATTTAAAAAATATTTTAATATAAAATTTACTGTGTGATGCATTGCACTCTCATAGGAGGATGTGTCTACAATTATTTTTAAAAAAGCTTTACATAATTTATGGCCAGCTTTCGTATTTCCTGGTGACAATGATGATGATGATGATGATGAAAGCCAAGAATTTGCAGGTTTTTGGATAACACTAGCAACAGGCAAAATTTTGTAAAGGAATTTGAAGAAGTGATAATAATGAAGATGATATAGTAGAAATTTTCCATTGTGATGGCAGTCCCAATCATCAGTCAACTAAAATAGTGCTCTCCAAAGTGGAGTATGCATGCCTCAGAAAATGCACAAAGTGATACTTGGGGGTATACCGAAGATGTAGGTTCAGGATTACTTGCAAGTGTATGATCATGTAATATGTGCAAGGTTCTCTAATGGGTTGTTGTATCTGGTTTCACTAGTATCTGGGAACTTCAACATTATAACTGCATTGTCATATCGTATATTATATTATATGGCATGCAAGCAGGATCAGCTTTAGACATTTTGCTCCTTGGTGCAGTCTTTACAAGTCCTGAATTATCATGCCTAGTATGTCCTTAAATTCTAAAAATTTTGTCGTCTCTAAATTCTGCTGCTTTGTGCTTCTCTTCAAGAATTTTTGAAATATTTTAATATAAAATTTTAATTCTTTTTATTAATTTTCTCCTCTTAAATTCTAAAAATTTTGCATTCTTAAATTTTCCTGTCATTACTTCTCAAAAGTCTTAAGAATTTTGCTGCCGGTTGTGGGAGCTTTGGTTGCACCAGCTCTTGTGCCAACCCTGGTTACAACATATAATTATATTCATCATAGGGGTATGTAATAAAAAAAATTTGGAGATCATTGAACTAAAGTATGTAGTATGATTCTAAATACACAATACGATAGTGAAGAAAGTGACAAAGAAGTCGTTGAGAGTGAAAAAATTTGAATTGACAGTTTAGTGGTAATTCTTAACATCGTAATTACAAGATTTGAACAATAGAATTTTGTAACTGAGCAAGAATTTCTGCCTATCTATAAAACTAAAGATTAGTACAAAAAACAAAACAACTTAAAACTTTATACTGGATATTTTTGTTCACTTATTGCCATAAAAGTTTGCAGAAAATTTATCACAGTCTTTTTATTTATGTATGCGAGTGCAATAATGAAAATAAATTTTTAACTTAAATCAAAGTCAAAAGATCATATATTACAAGAAAAGCTACAATTGAAGAAGTTAATAGAATCCTGTTGAGCCATCTCTTATGTGGATTCAGTATAGACTGACCCTGAAGATAGATCTCATATAGTGTCCTTTATCATCCCATTCCAGAGCTGCAATAAAAATACTTCTAGTTCAACCATTCTCCAATGCTCTTCAACTTGCTTTCTCAAGTGACCCTAGACATGATCGCTCAGTGAGACTGGAAAGGGTTTTACATTCTTATTGTGTGTGGCTGAGCAGTGTTGTGCTGAAAAATGCCTTCAAGGAGCCTTGCAATGAGTGGTACTACATGTGGCTGAAAAGATGTCATGAATGTACCACTGTGCTGTCGTGGTACTTTGGATCAATATTAGAAGTGACCAGGTTTGTATGCAACATTACTGTATACCTTTGGTCTGGGAGTGGTATACCACCATAAAGCAAAGCCAGAATTGAGGCATTTACCATGGGGCCTCTGCACACATATATCGCTGTTTCACTGCCCAAATTGAATCTCAGTTCATCAATAAAGATGACCTGGCTTCATTTGATTGTAGTCCAGTTCCATCAAGCACAACACCACTCTGAATGAAGGTGACAGTGGTTGGGTGAGATTGGCAACACATACAATGGGTACAGTGATGTAAAATATCCTTCAGCCAGTGCTTTGTGATAGTATGGGCAGACAAAAGGGCCCATTTTAAAGTTCTGCCTGGGTCCAAATAATGGACAATGATGCAGTTGGCACTGTGTTTTCATATCAGATGATGTGACAGTCCTCTCAGCTGTTAGTTTAGAGAGGATGTCCTTAGCCTAGCCACTGTGTATACAACATTCTTTTGTCCACTGGTCCAACAGCTTCTCACAGTAAATTGGCTACTCACCAAGCTGACTATTCCAATAATTCTTCTCCCTCTCAAACTCTGACTCCTCATCACATAATCTTCGATGGTGGCATACCTAGTGAAAAAAGCATTCCTGTGGAACATATTAAGTACAGGCAATATACATCTTCATACCTTTTTTATGTGCCAAGGAGAACAAAGTTCAGTGCTGTCTGGTGGCATTACACACTGCATAATCATGTTTTATTTCTAATCATCTGCATATCCACACCTTTAGACCCGTTTTGTTACAACAATAATGTTCTTTTCAAGTTCAATAAAAATGTTACTTCTGAATGCATTTAAAATAAAATAATCATTATAACTTTATTTCTAAATACTTTTTATTTACTTAATACTTTTTATTTACTTAATACTTTTTATTTACTTAATACTTTTTATTTATTTAATATGCTATATTTATTTATTAAGTAATGCTTACCAAACAGCACTTAAAGGTTTTTCTTCTGCTATCTTGGATTGCAAAAAAGTACTATTTCTCAACAGAATCAAAAACTTATTTAGGCTATTGCATGATTTTACAATAGCTTATTGAAATCTTTTATAATTTTTACAGTTTATTATTTTCAATGAAATCTTATAGGTAGTATGAATTTTAATTGGCATAACCTATCAATGAATGTAGGTAGTTAAATGCTATCTTTCAGACAGAATTTTATAGCCCATTAATTTTGTATTCGTTGTGTATTTCCTACACTTTACATTATAAAATGTATTTTTAAATTAAAATATTAAGTTCATTTTTGAAAAAAAGAAGAGAACTGCCTGGTTTTCAGGTTTACTGATTCAAAGCTTGCATCATTATTTAAATATAAGGTTCATTTAAAAAAAAGAGAGAAAGAGAACTACTAGTTTTCAGGCTACTAATTCAAAGTTTAGAGTCTTACTAATAACTGTCAGTGTAAAAAATAGACTGATATAACTATATGATGAATGTGATAAATAGATATGAAGATAAAATAGGGAAATGTGCACTATTCATGTTCTATAGATAATTTTTTGCTAACATCCAGTTTAAAGGTAGCTGTCTAAGAAATTTTGGTTTAACCTTTTGCTTTTTATGCTTTCTGAAGGTGCTAAAAATTGTATGTATAAGTTATATGAATACTAGCTGTGTTACCCAACTTTGCTCAGGTAAACTAAAGTGGCAATCAGGTACTGCCTAATCATGGATAATGTGACCTGATTGCTATGTTATCAAGCAATTATTATTGAAAACCCTCATCTGAGGAGATAACCTAGACAGAAACAGGATGTTAAGATGAATTTTTCTGAGATTTGTTGAACGGGCTCATAAAAGCTCTCAATGAACTGAATTTTTAAAAATACCCCAACTGTGTAAACTGGTTTGATTCAGAAAGCATTCCAAATGCTCTAAAAATTTTTAGAAATTTCTTCTTCTAAAACTTTAATTTTGATGTGATTTATAATAGTATACTGATCAAAATAATACGCTGCATCAAATCAGAAAGTTACTGAAGAATTCGGTTCCTAGTACAGCTGAGTTTTAGTTTAATGGAATGTATTTCTTCTTTCCTGTTATGACTACAAATTTTGTTTGTTGCTGTATGTACAATATTACACTGTAAACACTTACTTGTAAAAACTGTCTTTACACTGTTAGTGGCTTCTTTTATTGTGCATAAAGCTAGATAAGATGCTGCTCCCCCAACACTTACAACCACTTGATAGCCAAAAATGAAAATAATGGTTCAGTAACCCAAAAGTGTTTAAAGAGGAAACAGTATGCAAGATGTTCAATATTGTTGCAAATTGTGCTATTTCTTGGCAAAAGAAATCTCAGCTAGTTAGGATAAAAAATCAGTTTACAATTTTTTTTTTCTTTTTTTTTTTTTAGCATCATATTTCCATTTCTAAACTATATGAGAAAAAGAAACTGTCCTCCCCTCAATGTCCCTGATCAGGATAATAGGTCATTCTGATTATTAGATGTTAGATTTCAGATTTTGTACTATATATAGCTTGACTTAGCACTGTATAATTTCTGGGCATTCTCAACACTGAAGGACAACTGCATAGAAATAAGCTCTCTTTACATATGAAGAAGGGGAAAGCACAGTGACTGTTAAAAATCTGTTGTTCTAAAAGGAATGAGTCACAAAAAAAAATGTAGTTCATATTTTTTAAACTTTCATAAAATGCAAGGGGAGGGAGAAATTGTAATTCAATATGAACTCTGCTTTTAAAAAGAAAAAAGTAATAGCCCTTGTAGATTTATTACATTCTAAATAAAAGAAATCGTCTTAAGACTTTTCAATCAGTCCGTATACATATACACAAAATTACACTTTTATACAGATTATTAAATTACAAAAGTATTATTACTGAATTATATAAATTTGCAAAAGTATTAAAGATAATCTTTTTGTGTTTTAGTAAAAATGGAGTGTAAGATTCTGCATTGATTTATACATGTCAATTAATTACTTTGATGGCACATGATTTTTAGAAATTTAAGGATATAATGTAAAAATTTCAAATAATATCTGTTGAACTGAAATTTTTTTATGGTCTGAAAAATACTGTACCTTAGGTTCGTGCCATGTATGATGATAGAGGTAAAAGTGTTACAGATGTGACTCCTGGTATGCCAGTTCAAATTTTTGGTTGGAAAAGTTTTCCTAGTGCTGGAGATATTATTTTGGAAGCTGAATCCGAGGTATTGATTTTGGAAAAAAAAAAAAAAAAAAAAAAACCTCAGCTAATTTAAGTTTGTTATTGTTTAATACTTATAGGTTTTATAAAATTTTACAATTTTATTTTAGAAACATGCACGTGAAGTTGTAAAATATCGTGAAGCTAAAAATATGGAAGCAAAAGCTCTTTCTGATCAAGTAGTTATTCAAAAGAAGCTGGATGCTCACTTAGAGAAATACAGAGCAGAAAGACAAGCAAGATTGATGCGAGGGCGGTATCGCAAACAGAAGAATTATTTCAGAGAGAAAGAAAGCTTTATAGATGATAGCCCATGTCTAGCATTTGTTTTGAAAGGTTAAGTAAACTGAATTTGCAACTTCTTTAACAGTACTTAAAGCTGAGAAAGATTGAAATGCATGATTTAACAATATAATACTTTAATTTAATAACATAAAACTTTACTTTTTGTGGAGAAATTACTGTTAGTGGTGCAGATATTCTTAACATTATATGAAATAAATCATATCCTTTGTTTTTTCTATGAATATCAAAATTTTCTTGTTCTGTGTTCAGATTCCATAACCCTTATACAGTTCTGCTTTAATTAATAACATTGACTTCAAAGTATTTCTGTTAACATAAAGCAAAATTGTAATTTTAGTTCATTCTGTGTTAATACGTTAGAGAATTAATCTTTTTTCTGTAATGAAAAATCAGGATTAAGGAATTAAATGCTGATCTTTAATGGTTTGAAATAAGATTAGCCTATTAATACATTGCATGAAATACTTTTAACTATATATTCACACATTTGGTTACAATATTATTCTGACAGAAACTGATGCGTAAAAATGTACTACAAGAATTTTCTTCCTACAGTAGAACTTCAGTTACTGGAATTTCCGTAAATTTTCAGTTAATTGGACTGAATGCTAAATCTAAAACTTGAAATTAATATTAACATTTCTTTGTTAATTGATCTTTTCTTCCTTAATCCTTTCAGTTTCAACATGCTGAGGTTTTATTTTTGGAACATTTTTACAGATTGAATATCTTTAATATAAAAGACAACACACTAATAATACTTTAATATAACATATAATAATAATTTAATGTAGCATATTATAATATAAAAGACAACACGTATATCCAGGAAATCTGTGAAAGATTAAAACAAATTGTTTAATACCATAGTAACCTTAATTTAATGACACAAAATTGTTCATGCTTTGCAAAACAAATTACAAATATTAGTACTATTACGTAAAAATAAATTATATCCTTTATTTTTTTCACAAAGTATTGCAGTTTATTATTCCTTATTCAGATTCTGCAATCCTTATTCAGTTGTGCTTTAAATTAACAAAGTTAACCATGAAGTATTTCTGTAATTTTAATTCATTTTGTTCCAATATATTTCAAAATTCATTTGCATTATACCAGACCCTGCCACCAAATTTTCAAGAGGATTTTTGGCTGTACTCTATTTTAAATACCCTGTATCACAAAGGTACTGCACACTTACAAACATTGAAGCCTTATCTGGGATTTAAACTTGGTCCCAAGGTTATGGCAATCGGCTTCCCCACCACCATGCAACAGAGTGACAGTAAAGTAGTGTTGAAAAGAGGAAGAGTGTTGGATGCTGGGCGATCATCTTCATTTAGAGGTAACTTTTCTTTAGTAATGGATGCAACTAAATAGTACAAGCACCCAGTGTTCAATAATTCACATCTGGTTTCACGTTTTTTAATAATACATTTGAAACAATACAGAGGCAGCAGACTTGGAAACAGAATGTTTATAGCTATCTAGAGATATATTCATCTTCATGAATAATTCTTTTTTCTTTCACACTGATAGTCAAGGCATTTAGGAATCAAAAATATGAATTCTGAAGCAATGGACTGTTATAATTTTAAGATGCTGTTATTAGATCAAATTTGTATAAATGAAAGAAGACAACTTTTACTACTGAAAAGTAATGCAGTTGAAACTTCTTAATATTTGTTCTATTGTCGATAGTGAATTTCTCCTGGTACCCTGTGTGTAAAGTTGCTAATCTTTTTTTGT
>KK117869.1:221049-239924 GCA_000611955.2 Stegodyphus mimosarum | reverse complement strand
TTTTTTTTTTTTTTTTTTTTTGACTTTAAAACAGTTGCTAAATGTTCTTTATTTCAAAATTAAAAATCAGTGTGGCTTCATAAATGTGGCTGAATGGTTGCATTTAGTGGTGTATTTTGAAGTTTTCACAAGATAGTATGGAATTTCCATTGATTCCTTGCAGCCAGTGAGAGAGTTGGCTGTGATTTCCATGTAGTGACATATTTCTCCCAGGTCATAGGAACTCAATAAAAAAGTTGCCATATTTTTTGTTAATTTTGTTTTCTTTGCTACTTGATATTATGAATGTCAAATGCCAGAAAATACTGTGATTGGCTAAAGGGAAAATCAGCTGTACTTTGTGTATAAGTAGGAACTTCTAGTTGATAACTCTGCATAATACAATTTGGCCAATAATTATGTATGCCTCTCCTGCCTGGACAAATGTTCTTGACAGGTCCATTCTCATTCTTCCAAGACTGCAAAGTAATTTTTTTATGATTTTTACTGATGCAGCTTAATATATCAGAAATGCTACCCTACATAAAGATCAGGAACTGTCTACTATTCATGAATTTATTAATGAAGAAAATGGAAAATTCTTCATTAAAGCACATTCAAGTAATCTGCTCAGCTTTACAGATAATTTGGACTATGTATCTATAGACGAAGATTGATACATGAGGCCTTATGCAGCACTTATTTTTCTTAGCTCCATTCCATGACAAGCAACCCCCTTCCACATTTTATACTGTTTCAGTGCAACTTTTTTTTTATCAAGATGCCTTGTTTAAGCACAGGTTTGTATGTAAATATCCTCATCAAGTTTCTTTGCATTTATTTAGCAATATGGGACTTAATGACCTTTGTTCAACTAGCAGTGTGGTCTGTATGTGTGCTATATTGTACAGTGTGTTATAAAATTTGTGTTCTTTCATGCATTTGAAACTCTAGCTTTCCAAACCTGTAAAACCTGTGGATGTTTTATATTTGCATATGCAAGGTACCTCCCCTTCTTTTACCAGCTGTCAGTTCCTTTTCATTTCCTTTCATAGGACCCACAGCTCAGGACTCTACAAAGTCAGGCTAGCCCATGCATGTGCAAATTTAATAATGCTCGAAAATGCCAACAATGGCTGTCTGGCAAATAACCTTCTAAGTTTAAATAACCTTCTAAGTTCTTATTTCTAAGTTTAAAGTCAGTACTTAACAGTTGCTTTGTCTTACCTCTTGGACTCTGTGTAGAAGTGTAGATTGAATTTCATTTGTTTTGTTCATTTTAAAGAATATAATTATTTGTTGATAAACCATTTTACACATGTTTTGTGTTCTTCATATTTCATTTTATTAAGTGCCGTTATCCCTATAAATAAATTATGGAACTGATAAGGAAAAAAAATCAACCAATTATGTTCATATAACAAAAACTAGGAACATAATTATGACTGCTCAGACACAACTATTGATCCACAGGAAGAAAAGTGTAATACTAGTCAAAGTGTTTTTTAAATTAAATATATGAGTGTTTTAGCAATAAGAGAAGCATAAACATTCAGATTGTCATAGAAATAAAAGCAGTGCATTATCATCCAGTTTTTTAATTGACAAGTTTGTCATAAAAGCAAATTCTAAAAAATAAATAATAATTGCCTTGGAAATAGCATAAATATACCATGTAGTTAAATGCTATCATTCCTATAACTCGCTTGATTGCAGTTTGAAATTAAATTTAAAAAAACTACCATGATTTGAAAGTAATTGCAAATATATCTTGCAGCAGAATAAAATCTGAAAATAATTGTTACAAATTGCGTGGTAAAAAGGCATTAGGAATAAATTTGAATGAATTGAAAAATCATGATCCATCTCTATATTTTGTCTTCATACTGATGCTACAAATAAATTGCAGTGTGTATTTAATATTTTAGTATGGAATTCGGTATAGTGAATTATACAACTGACATTTTTTAGACTCAGGTGAATGTGGATGGAATGTTTGAATAATACTGTTAGTTGTCTACAGGTTAGTGTGGACAAAAATATTTTTTTGTTGCAGGTAACACAAATTATATAAGGCAAACTTTATATATTAATTAAATGAGGGTGGCGTTAAAGTTAACTTCAATGTTTATATTGTTCATAATACAGTAAAATGTGCTATGGAAACTTGGATGTGGACATAGAAAATATTGCCCTACTTGCCTGTAGCCATTTCACATTGTCAGCAAAGAGATGTGAAGTAGGCATCTCATTTAACTGTAGAAAGAAAATTTTGTCAAATTCTTAGTCATGTTCCTACTAGGTGACTTTCTCTGAAGCCATGTATTGTAAGAATTTTAATTTCATGGAAAGCCTTAAGTTCTTATTTCTTAAACATACAATCTGATTGATCTAAACACTTATTCAAATTTCTTTTAATTCGTAATCATTCTATAGAAACTATACAGATTATTGAAATACATATATTGCAACATTTAATGTTAATATTCAACTTAGCTGTGGAAGAACTACAAAAGAATCAAAACTCTGGTGCAGATGAAACTTAAGCTTAATTCTCAGCACGATGAGGAATTTGTTTGGTTTTCAAGTTCATCAACATTTGAAAAAGTTAGATAATTCAAAATTTATCTATGACTTTAAATTATTTCTGTCTTCAGATTTATTTATTTAGAAAAACACTTTAATAAAAGTTCTGCCATTATCAATTATAAATCTCTTAAATAATTCATTTTAACATAACAGAAATTTTTTGAAGTTAAAAGAAAAGCTTGATTTGAATATGGATGACCTTTTTAATAAATTGACATTAATTCAAAAAGCCTTTAATTCTGTTCAAAGTTCTGACCATTTTATAAGTTCCAAGACATTTTATAATGCAGTAAATGCCACATAATTTTAAAAAATGCTGATTATAAATGTATGAATATTTAAAAAATATATTCATATGTTTTCAGTTCCCATAACATCAACATACTGTAAAAGAATTTTTGATATGACGTGAACTAATTGAAGAAATCAACAAAATATGTATTCAGTTACAAAAAAATTCATTATTTATGTGTTTAATTTAAAAGAAATTTTAATTTGAAATTTCAGAATCTGTTGAAAAAATAAAAAGTGGTGCACATTTTCTCTGGTTTGCTATAAATGTGATTTAATTTTTAAAAATTTACGTTAGCTTTAGTTTTAAAAGTTTCAGATATTTTTTTTGGAAATTTTTCTACATTTTTGAATTAAGCATTTTTAAATTACATTCTAATTATTATTCTAATAATGCATCCTTTCGATTTAATAAGTCAATATATTGTTACCTAAATCATTAAACTTTTTTCAATTATTTTCAAAGTATTAAGAAATTGTTTGAATGTAACATGAATTCTAAAATTATATTCCAATAATTTATAATAATAAAAAAGGAATTAATAAATTTTGTGTCCTTTATTGAAACTTGATAGATTTTGGCAATCCTACTCGCGTGATATATTGTGATGAAATTTAGAGTGAGACATAGATAATGTTGATGAGCTGGAAGTATTAAACAATGAAGATGCACTCATGGTCGCTTGATACAGTTCTTTATTTTTGGTAGATTAGTGTTGAAGTCAATATAATGAAATTTGCATAAGAAGTGTGCTCTTTATTCTATATATTCGGAGAGAACATTTTACTTATTCATAGCATTACAAATGGTCAAGAAATGAAGTAGCTAGCAGGCTCTATGCTGGTTGGGTTGTGCAGAGGCATGTTAAAATATAAGAGCTGGACTATGTTATTGCTGTTAGATTAATAATGGTGAAGTCATCATTTGCATTCAATAAAAATAGTATATTAAGTTTGGCGTGATATAGTTCAGAAAAGCTTATTGGAAGCAATTCACTATTTTATAATGCAAAGGAAAAATAAGAAAGTTAAAAAAAGGGGGGAGGGCAAATTTACGGGCTGTTAGCAATTTAAAATTGGAATTTTATCTTAAATAGTTTTTTCCTTTGCCATGCAGAAAATAATAATTAGCCTTCACTAAATATTTTATTGTATCATAATATAATGTAAACTTGTGATTTCATGCTTTGCGTATACCTTAAGCTAGCCCTTTACTCTAAGATTTATTGTACGTTTGTTAACTTTTGTTTTTATTATTTTTTAAAATATAGAATTTTTGCTATATCAGCTTTTAATATAATCATGTTATTTTGCTTTAATATTTATGTGTAGGTGATGTTCATGGCTCTGTTGAAGCCATACTGGATGTTGTTAATACCTATCAGTCTCATGATGCTTGTCGTCTTGATGTTATACATAGTGGGGTTGGTAGTGTCACAGAAAATGATATTGAGCTAGCTGAAGCATTTAATGGTAAGAATATTATTACACTTCTTATGAAAATTCGGATTTTTAGGGATAAAGAAGAACTTTTGTCATTCAATATTAAAATACATAATTTATTCATTTCTAAAGACTGAAGATGTAATAACAATATATGTTAAGAAAATTAACTTTTATTATTGCAAAATATGTCAAAATTGTAGAAAATAAATGGCCCCCCGAACTCATAGTTTTTATATAGAGGTAGCACAATTTCTGCAGTCTAAATTTATTTGTGTGTTTATTATAGTAATTTTGTATGCGATGAAATAATCTTATGTGTATAGATAAATTCTCCCAGAAGTTAAATATACTTGATAGATTTGTCCAGAACTACTGTTATTCAGTTTCTAAGTAAATAAAAAAGAATTTTCTTATTTTTTTGCAAATCAGTTTATAACTATTGTGTAGACCAGGGATGATGATTTGTAACATTATTCAGTTATTCTCAGAAGGCCAGGCATAGATATTTTTTGCAATTATTTTTTAAGATTCAATATTAAAAGTGTGTGTGTTATAAACTATAAGGATGTTTGGAAAGTAATTTCATTTTCTCCCAACAGATGTCTTAAGTGTATTTTTTCACAGAAACTTTACACTTAAGCCATATATTCATAATACATTTTGGCAGCTGAAATAGCAAAGCTTGCTTGCAATAAAGTTTGATTGATTCTATACAGTTTTGCATTGGTGCTCTCTTAAATATGAAAAGTAGAAAGCAGCATTTTCAGCATATTTTACTTTTTTACTATCGAAAAAGTAAAAATGCTTCAAGCCTTCAAGCAAGGAACAAAAAATATATGATGAGTATGGAGAAAGGTGTATTGACTGAATGCTAGTTCCAAAACTGGTTTGCAAAATTTTGATTCACCAATTTTTACACTGATGATGCACCATGTTCTAGAAGACCAGTTAAAGCTGATGAAGACACAATAAAGGCATTAATTGATGCAAACCGGAGAATAACAACTTGTGAAATCGCTAAGAGATTAAATTTATTGAATTTGACCATTCATGATCATTTGATATGCCTAGGTTTAATCTCAAACTCCACATATTGGTTCTTCATGTTCTTATAGAAAAAAAAACTTGTGCGATCACATTGACATTTGTGATTTGCTTCTCAAATGTCAAGAAAATTATCCATTTTTGAAGCACATCATTGGGGATGAGAAATGGGTTGTCTACAATGTTGAATGCATAAAATCTGTGAGCACCAAGCTTGTAAAAAATTTCTTATAAATGATTTAAATCCACTTCCATTTTGGATATTTTAATCCTGGGAATTCTCTTTTTATCAAGCTTTCTATTTCTGAATTTTGAGTTGACAACCTTCATAGAACGAAAAGTTGTCTAACAATTGTCTTCAGGTACAGAGCATTCTTTTAGAGCTCTTTTCTCAAAAGTGTGTACTAATTACTGAGAAAAATACTAGGCATGGCTGAAGTGGAGCCTTTTCTCAGTTTTCTCCAGAAAACCATTGGTGACAAATTGATTATAGTTATTTGTCAACACAAAAGTTTTGAGAATTAAGCACTTGGTCTAAACTCTTGTTTCTAAGGAAAGTGGCAGAAAGTATATACCTATATAAGAATTTTATTTTAAAACTCTTGATGTAAACCAAATGTAGTTTATATTATTTAAAGCCTGTCAGCATGTAAAGTCTAAAATATAACAGGAGTTTTGCAGATATGTTCATGTGTGCCAGCAAAATAAATGATACTCCTGAGTTTGAATGGAAAAATTAAGTGAATAAAATAAAAGTTGTGTGTGATCCATGCTGAATAGATTTATAAATTGTATATATATATTCCATGGATTACTATTTGGCCATCAATGATGTAAATCATAAGCTATTAAAGCCACTTTCGTCAATAACTATATCCATTATAAAGGAAGTCAGAAAAAATATAGCTAAAGCTATATTTAAAAAAAAAAACTAGAAATTGAGATTACCTTAAAAATATTTATAATACATTAATATTTTACTCTCAGAAAAGTATGTTATGCTATATTTTTAAGTATAGATTAAACCAGATATTCTTAAACTGTTTATGTTCAGAAACCCTTTTCACATGATGTAGTATAACTTGCCAAGCCCTAACTGGTATGTATGATATGTTTATTATGTTCTTCATATTAAATTAAGTAATAAATCAAAAACCACTTGTATACCCCTGTCTGTTAATCTTGGTCCTCTGGAATCTGTCAACCAAAGTCTGAGAGTCAATGGCTTAATGTACACCAAATTATATCATTAGATAATATTCTTCAGACATAAAAACCATTATTCACAGAAAATCTGTTTCTAATACAATATTAAGCTACCAGACTCTAATTCAATTCAACACAATATCATGCTACCATTATCTAGTGCCACTAGCTAATGATCTCTTTATACAACTAATATACTGTTATGCCACTCCAAAGGCAATACCTTCAAGAACAAGAGAATTTAAGTCATATTTATTCACTTTTCAGGAGCCCTTGTTTAATTTTTATGAACAAATAATACTTGTTCACATATGGCTAAACTGGTGGATGATTTCTGAAAACTGAGGGTATTAACCAAATAGATGGGCCAGCCAGATAGTCATCCTTAAACCATATGAAACATGTTTGGAACACTCTTGAGAAGGCAATTGCAACTTACCTTCTTCCTTCCAGAATACTTCAGGGCCTGAAAATAGCACTGCTGTGCAGGAGTGGGAGTGACTGCCATATGGACTACACTGGTGTGCAAAAATTAAGGACGAAGTCGAAAAATTAGCATATCAGCTGAACGAAGAGGCGGAGCGGACAGAAAGACCAATCAGGAGATTAAGTAAGGTGATGTGCAGATATGCAGGTAGATGTAATGGGGAAGTGTCTGAGTAGTATAAAGCATGTTGTCGGTGTAAGATCAGTATTTCTGGCAAAGAGATTGCACGCCGTATAGCAGTTAAAATCACACCGAGTTGCTGCCTCAGCAAGAAATGGCGAATAATCAATCTGTTAGACGACATCTGGATGCTTTTACCCGAGGTCGAATCATTGGGAAGTTGGAGGAAGGCCGCAGTGTGACAAGTGTGGCTGCAGAGTTCGGAATTGCTCACAGCATCGTTTCACGACTTTGGAGACAATTTCAAACTACAGGAACAGCTATCCGGGGGTTTAGTAGTGGTCGTCCACGAGGAACCACACCCGCAGATGACCGATATATTGCCTTACAGGCCAGAAGAAGCAGACAGCGGGAGGAATCGCTAGACACACGACACAAGCTACTGGATGACCGATATCGCGTTTTACCATGGCCAGAAGACTGCACGGTGGTGGTCTGATTGCACGACGCCCTGTGCGGTGTGTACCTCTTAACACCTGCCCATCGGAGAAAGCGTTCTCTGTGGTGCAGAGAACACCGGAATTGGAGAGACAATGAATGGGGATGAGTACTCTTCACAGATGAGAGCAGATTTAGTCTGAGTTGCGATTCTAGACACATACACATCTGGACAGAGCGGGGAACACGCAATAACCCCTTCAACATCATCAAAAGGGTCTGTTTTGGAGGTCGCGGAGTTCTCGTTCGAGCAGACATAATGCTTGGTAGCCGGACCGACCTTCATATCTCCCAAGGAGGTTCGTCACCTGGGACTGCTATTGTAACGAGGTTCTTCTTCCTTACATGCGTCTTTTCACAAGGGCTATGGGTCCTCAGTTCCTCTTCATGGACGACAACGCTCCACCTCATCGCACAGTTACTGTCGAAGAGCTGTTGGAGAGTGAAGATATTGAACACATGGATTGGTCGGCAAGGTCTCTGGATCTAAATCCCGTCAAGCATGTACGGAACTTACTAGGGAGACCCGTGGCAGCACGTAACTTATCGCCAGTAACGATTCCGAAACTGCGATTGGTGCTACAAGAGGAACGAGCAGCAGTGTCTCAACAGCTCATTAACAACCACATATCCAGCATGCACAAATGATGTGAAACCTGCCTAGCAGTCAGGGGAGATCATATCCCCTATTAAAGACCGGATGTTTCTTGCTGGGCACCCATCACAGGGATGTTTCGGCCTTCAGTCGCATTGCGCTCCATGCTACTTTTTCAATAAAGCTTCTTTTTATCCCTCTGATTTCTCTTTTAGTAAGTGTTGCTTACATTACTCATGTCCTTACGTATTGGGGATCTTACGGTATTAAATGTGTTGATTTGGAAAGCTTTTGTACAAAGTTATATTGATAAAACCGTCTCATCCTTAATTTTTGCACACCAGTGTATATGCCATATGGATAGATTACCTTGTATTTAATATGAAGTCATACCATGAGAGTTGTATGATTGTTAGAGGAAACTATACCCCATATTAACTTATTTTTTATTCGATTTTCAACCTCTATTTTAAACATTCCTATGCCAGTGAGCCTTACACATGATCATGAATGTGTACCGTAAGTGTTATATGGTATATTACTTTGTAGTATATCAATCTATATACATACCAGATTTCAAAAACATCTGCCCATCAATTCTGAACGTAATTGACCAAATACAAAATACATCAATACACAAAGAAACATCTTGAATATACTGGAGTTTCCAGTGTTCGTTAATTGGATGACACTCTTGTTCTTTATGTAGTAACTTAAAAAGACATATGTTAATACAATAATACAATCATTCAATGATTCTTGCATGGACATTTAGCCAAAAGGTGCATAGTATTAAAAAAATCTGGCTTCTTGATTGATCAAGCATGTTATATGCTTTCAGCTTTTCAACAGCAGAAAATCATGTACCCTAGACTCAACTATGTAACATGTGCTTCCTATCGACTGCACCAAGTTTATGAGCATATCAGAGAAAATGTAAAAATAAATAATTTCATTGTTACCATAAAAAATTCTCATGAAGGTCCTAAATCATGAAAGCTGTTTTAAATTAAGACATCTTTTATTCTATCTATCATAAAGGAACTATAGATTTTCATGTTATAACCAGGTGGAGTGCTTGGATAAAATGTATAGTTTATTTGTAAAAGATTCATAAGAAAGCAATCATGCATAACGTTTTGTACCAAAACGTACCATGACTGCCTACTTATTTACTCATCATAAGCAGGCAGAGTAATTGGATCACGGTAACAGCTATCTCGTACATGAATTTTGACAAAATCAGATGTCTTTTATCTATACAAGAACTCCCAGAAGCAGCAGTTATCAAGCATGCTCATTAAATGAAGATATAAAATTGAAATTTTTTCAATGCATGTCTACAAGTATTTGTCTAATATGATTCAGAGTTTGGAAACAGAGGATATGGAAAAGGGGAATACTGAAAGAAATTGACTGTGAGGATAACAATCCAGATTTGGAGTCTTTTGCAACTTAGACAGAACTCTCTTTTTGTATTCTTGCAAAGCATGTTTTCTGGATATCTGCTAATGTTAAGCAGAGTTTCTCCAAATGCAAAAATCTATCAAGTTGAGTATTAGAATGAAGAGAGGCCATACAGATTGGCTTTTCACTAAAAGCTGATATATATATATATAAGATAATGACAAAAGATTACCTAATAAATTCCCAGAAAGATATGATAAAAAGTATATTAGAACAGATCAAAAGGGTGTACCTCAACAATCTCACCCCCCACATGCACACACAGAGAGAAAGGGCAAAAAGAGCATGAAAAACAGATAACTTGTGAAATTATCACGTAACGAGAGAAAGAAAACAACTGCGCAAATCAAGACATGATTACCAACGTTCGCATAGTGAAGAATGCAAGGTAAAGAGAGAGACATATAAAAATGCAGAAGCTAACTGTAAGAAGCATATTTTTAAAGCAAAAACTGTCTCATGGGAAAGGTTTTGGGGTAAGTTAAAGGTCAGTTCCTCTTTCGAAACATAGTTTGATATTGTCAAAAGGAATCAATACCAACTGCTTAAACTATGCAAAATTAAAAGAGGGCCTAATGACTGGACAAAGTCCATAGACGGCACAGCTTTATAATCAACTTAGATTTTCCCCAAGATTCGGAGAATAATGTCACAGAGGAACACACAGAAAGGAACCGCTCCTTCACTTTAGAAGAAATTAAGAGGATCATTAAAACTACTGGAAAGGGGAAGGCTCTGGGGATGATGAATTATCAATAGAAATAGTGAAAGAAATTCTAATAGCAAATGAAGAACTCTTTGTGAACATCAGTGGCTGCCTAGAGAAAGAATACTTTCCAGACACCTGGAAAAGAGGAAACTTAGTCCTTTTTCAAAAAGAAGGGAAAGATAGGACATCTCCAGGTGCATACTGCCCCATATGACTTTTGTCAGCATGGGGAAAAGTCCTACATAAACTTATAGCGAGGAGACTCGCATACTTCATCTTTACAAAGGCCCTAAACATGAATCACTTTGGGTTCACCCCTGATAGAAGCATGATAGATGCCTTAGAAAATCTAAGAAAACAAATTTATGATAATAGAAGAAAAGGACCACACACTTGTATCATCTCCTTAGATGTGGCTTTGGCCTTCAATAATCTGTGGTGGTCATGTGATCTAGAAAGATTAAAAGATCTATAATGCCCCAAGAACTTGCAAGGAATATTACAAAGCTACCTAAACAGTAAAGCAATTCAGTACAAAAAGAGATGGTGTCCACATATGTAACTACTACCAGAAGGGAGCCCACCCCCCAGGGCTCCAGCCTGGGTCCCATACTCTGGAATGTAGTGGTGGACATGGCAATTATTATAGACTTCGGAGAGGATGTAAAAATTCAAGCTTATGCAGATGATTTCATCCTAACAGTTGAAGGAGGGAACAGACTTAGAATAGAGGAACACGCCCACAGGGCACTTGAAAAGGTATTTCAATGGAGTAATGAATGTAAGTTGAAATTTAGTACAGAAAAGACCAAATTAATTTTATTTCTAAAGGGCACAAAACTCCACAAATCACCACCAAGGATAAAGTGGAATGGCATATCAATCCCAAGATGTGAATTATTAAAGTACCTAGGGTTTGTCCTAGATTCTAAACTTATGTGAATCCCCCATATAGAAGAAAATAAAGAACTCTCATTAAGCTTAATAAATAAACTGAATAACATAGTCTCAAGACACCGGAATATGAAAAGGAGATTAGCAAAGACATTATACAGCAGGGCGATAGAGCACATGATATTATATGGATGCCCAATCTGGCTTACGAGAACAAAGAGGCAGAAACAGAAACTCACACAGATACAAAGGATAGCTCTTCTTTGTATTACAAAGGCCTACTCAACAGCCCCGATGTCAGCAGTTCAGATCCTGGTGAGTCTAATACCACCAGATCTAAAAGAGAATCTAAAAACCAAATTTACATGTTAATCCTTTTTAAAGATAATTTGGACGTAAGGGATGAAGTTATATGGAATTGCTCAATAGAGGAACACCTTCCGACATTGCGTACACACCCAGAGATTCAAGACCAAATCAAATGGGAAAAACACCCACCAGAATGAAAAGAATGGGAACCATACACACATGGCCCAAAATTGCAGGGCAGAGTAGGAGCAGTATCCTTGGTTATCAAAGACAACACTGAAATACATAATGAACAATTCTGACTCAATAGTGTTTCAAGCCAAAGCACAAGCCCTCAAACAGGCTTTACTATGGTTAGGACAAACAAGGAAAGATCCACTTAGAGTTTTCACTGACAGTTCAAGTATGCTTCAAAGTCTTAATAGTTGAAAGACAAGAAACATAAGTATTCAATGTCTTAGGGAGATCATCTTGACACTGCAAGTTTCACACCCCCTCCATGTTAACGGGATAAAAGCCCATGTATGCAACTTAGAGAATAGGAGGGCAGACAAAGAGGCCAAAAAGGCCACACAAAGAACATCAAGCAATACAGAAGTGTCCCTCTCAGAAGCAGCGACAAAATCAAGAGCACTGTAGGAAACATTTAAGGTATGGCAACATCAATGGGACACAGACAACACCGGATGGAGCACCTACAGCTTCTACCCCAGAGTTTCCACAACGCAACTAAGAGCGGATAAAATGTTAGTTCAACTGCTGACAAATCATGGAAAGTTCCTGAGTTACATGGTGAGATTCCACAAAAAGAGAGTTATATACACCTGCATGGGACATTAGTGAACGTTTTCCATTATATCAGAACATGTCTATTCATAGTGGCACAAAGGAAATGTCTATTTCCACCCTAATTCACACTTACAAGTCATGGCCACCAGCTTGAGGCACCTCCAAGCAATGCGACAGCTCATGAACTTTATTTTAGATCAAGCCAACAACATAATAATAAAGATGTAATTGTTTCTCTAACTTCAACTATTGTAAAGGCGAGACAATGCATGGCCACATATTGTAAATATTTTCTAAATCATTGTTAATCTTCAATCTTTTTTTTCTTTGTATTTTAATAAATTAAAGTAAGGATCAGAGGGATCCACAAATAAAGTGACTTATTGGAACGTAATAATTCCAGCAAATCTTCCAGTCAGAGGGATCGTAGAATGATTTTGCATAAGCAAAGGAGAGCTTCTGCCCACAGGGACCTCTCATTCAGCGTCAGCTGAAAGGCTGGATAGGGAACTAGTCTAGATCAGTCTCCTCCCACCTAATGTGGACTGAGAACCGAAGGTTGAAAAACCAGATGATTTGGTGCATGGTGATTAGATGCTTCATATCTCCTCTCCTCCCGCCAAATACGAAGTGAGAAATGCCAAATGTCGAGCATGAAAAGCATCAAACTCGCACTAGCCAGGGCGACCAGTCCTCTCAAACCTGGCCTCACCTGCCAAATATAGTGAGAGCCTTAGATTACCACAGTTGCTTCAAGTAGCAGGAGTGGTGTAAAAGTCTTGATTGGTGCTCCAAGATATAAGTTTGGTTCCATTTGTTTAACTATGGCAAAGCATATTAGGATTATCTGCCTAAGGAGAAGAATGCCTTTGTAGAAGACTTTCTAATGGAAACAGCTCCTATTCATGTCACACATGGGGAAAAACATGAAAATACCCGTGCAGCCAGCCTATTAGCATGGAATCAAATCCAAAATCATAAAAATATTGCATCCAATGTAGTAAGTTTCTTAACCAATTCTTTCTTAGTGCAATCCAGAGCAACAAGTTTCTTAAATTATAATAAATGCAATACTTACTTCTTACGATGATCACTTATGTTATTTAATTTATGGTAACATGCAATTATTATTTATTCAAGGATCATTTTATCAGCACATTTTCCCCTTTGTTATATACATTTTCAAAACTTTCTACCCCTTTTTAGTAATAGTTCTGTTTTTATATTTTCTGCAGGTATTATTTATACTTTCAATATTAATGTGCAGCCTGATATAAAGAAATTAGCTGATGAAAGAGGCATTGTTATAAAACCATTCAATGTGATATATCATCTGATTGCCGATATGAAAACAGAAATCAGCAGTCGATTGCCTTTAGTTCAAGAAGAAGATGTTATAGGTATTGAATTCCATATCCTTTTTCTTTCTTTTGAGCAAAAGTTCAGTTGTTTATTTAATTTCTTTCTTTTAACAATTTTTGTTTCTATAATTATACTTTAGAGTATAATTTTTAATTGAAAATATTATGCATTTTTAATTATGTTCATTTTTTGGATGTTATTAATGTTTATTTCATATACTTAATGCCGATAATATGATCACAAGTGATTTAAAACTGCCTGTACTAATCTAACTTTGTGTAAATACCATGAAAGATAAAGTAAGCACTCGATTAGCCAAGGTAATAATGGGGATGACATCCATAGTTAATTTATGATTAAACTAAGAGCGCTTTAAGAAAGTACATAAAGAGGAATAACCCATAGTGTAGTTAACAAAAAAGTGCTATTAATAATTCACCTGTATTTTTAAGCAGTGTAATTAGAAAAATAAGTTTATTTGGTTATTTAAGATTAAATCAGGATACAAAAACACACTTCAAAACAAAAAGGACAATATTCTTTGTTTATATTATTAACATGTGCTTGTACTTTGAAAGAGGTGAACAGTAAACAGAAGATTAATGATTATGCACTTACTTTAATTTTAAGATTTAGCAATTTATTTTTAACAGATAATTTAACAGTATTTATATATTCCACAGTATGTGCAATCAGACTGCTTACTGTTATGGATAAAAGCAATTCCTAATTCTTCCTGTAAACATCATCTGCTGCCACTGTTGTTATCTCATGCATTTTCTTCTCCTTTTTGCATTTCTGCTAGAAACTGTGCTTGTTCATATGGTTTGTAATAACAATTTTTTCCATCATTCTGCTGTATACATTTTTTAGGCAAGGCTTGGTTAACCCTAATCTGCCCTTAGTTAATTAGGAGTTGACTGTAGCTGCCTCATTCTTTCAAAATTTGATCAACATTAATTTCTTGAACTAATTCCAAATATATCATTTAGCTAATTACTATAAATGTGATTTGGCTTCCTTCAAACCAATTTTTTATTCTCACTGTTACAGTTTGTTCAAATTCATCACTACCACAAAAATATTTAATGATGTGTTATTTTATTGCATGTGAATCAGCACATCATTCAAAATTGTTCAGCAAACATTCTGTAATCATGGGGGGGGGGGAAGATACCTTCTGACTTATCCTTGACAAATCTGAGAGACTCCTCAGGAAACTAAACAAAAACATTATAAAGGAAAAATTTAAAACTATCAAATACTGAACACATTGGAGCAAATAGACCAAGACAGATCATAAGGTTAACAAAAGATATATTATGTATTGAATGAATATCGTCAGCAACACCCTCTACCTACGATATAGAAAAAATAATTAATTCGACGCGAGCTGCAGACCTGAACTCTTATAATGTTTGAACTCACTCCCTAAACTTTAATTATTTTATGTAATTCCATGTTCTGCTTATTGTTTTCTGTATGTTAATGTTAGTGGTAATAAAATGCTATTTAAAATTAACTCCTGATTTTAATGACTAATACATACTGTAATTATATATTTATATATGGCTGCAACATGAGGCTTCTTTTATATATGGCTAGAACATGAGGCAGATTATCATCAGTAGAAATAACTAGTATCAGTTAAGCAATTATCAAATAAGCAAATTATCACCACTAGAAATAACTAGTATTAGTTAATGCAAAAGTATCTTAATGTCTTAGACAGTTGAACCCCACAATTACTAACTTCAAGGGTCGAAAGTTAGGCGTGCTATATCTTATCTGATGAAAAACTCGATATCTCATAGAAAAATGTAAAAATTGACTGAAGAATCACACATATCTGATGTAGAATCTGTACATATGTGTGTATGTATGTATCCATCTCGCATAACTCCAAAATGATTAGCGGTAGAACATTGAAATTTTGTATATGGAACTGCTATAACATCTAGTTGTGTATCTCTGCTTTTTTTATGGCTATCAGCATTACCAAATATATGTATATCCACTCCTTTACGCAGCTTAGAAGTCCTTACCTGGCCTTTATTTTTGCAATCATTGGTCATAGTCTTATACTCCCAACTACAGAAGTTTTTTAAAGATGACAATATTCATGTTTTGGCAATATCAAACTTTTAAAAAATTATTTTTTGACAAATACAAAGTCTAAATTTTAATGCAATTTCTCAGTTCTTATATTTGAGAAAGTTTTATACTTATTGTGAAAAAATAAAATTATATGAAATTTGACTGTTATATAACAAAAATTGACCTGGATATTTACAAGAATTTGAGGAAGTCAGTTTAAATTAAGTGCAAAAGTCATGTGTAATTTAATAGGCTATACAAAGAAGTCACCACATGACTTTCACTGATTTTTTCTAGAGAATTAGTGTTAAGCATTATCAGCGCTACCGTTAGACCAGTATACCAGAAACAATTTCATATGATTAATTTTGTAACAAATCGTCAAGACTTTTTCACAGCTAGTATTGCATCAAAAGTGGAATATTATGATTTAGTTGATTGTTGTGCTTCTACAAAATGCTTAAAATGAGGTGCTTTCTGTATAACATTTCAGGTTTTTATATAAATTACATTTAGTTCACATATTTTTACAATCGGGCTACTGATGTGCTAGTGTTATGATAGGATGAACACTATTTTTGAAAAGTGCTACTATCAGCATGTCAGCTGGTCTGAAAATTATTTTTAAGGTGATTCCATTAATGAGATCACATGGATTTAAGGCCCAAAACTCCATCTGAATTTATCTTTGCAGAAAATTTTATTGAGCTGTTCTTACAACATTAGACTGAAACAAACATAATTTGACAGCAAGTAATTAATTGTTATTTGGATGGCATTAAAAGATAAATAATTAATGTGGCATCATATTTGTGCAAATCGGGTTTTTCAGTGGGACTTGTGATACAAAACAACTATCTTAAAAATGGAACAGAAAATGAGGAGGCTATGTCCAGTTTTATTTCAAAATTTTAAAAAGTAAAAAAAGTTTCATCCTTCTCAGTAATTATGACTCATTTGTTAAATGATATGATTTTTCAAAATCATATGTATGTTGTAAGTTTTATATAAATTATTTCTGAATTTGAAATATATGTCTCACTTATATTTAATTTAGCCAGTCTGAGCACATCTTTCTCATTTTTTTTAACTGTTATGTAGGCTTATGTTTTGACTGGATAGCATAGAAAACTAAATCACTGAGTATACTGCAAACCAAAAACATTTGGCACCCATTAATCTGAGACGTTTTTGATTGGTGGTGTTTGTTGACTCACTATTAAGTCTTTTCATTTTGGGTTAATCCATGTTTCAGCTTATTGGAGTTTAATTCTTATAGTTCGACTGTCTGAAATATAACCTTGGTTGGTATTCTGCCAAAACACATAGAATCATCCAAAAGGGGGGGTTGATTAGTGCTAGAAGGTGAGAGGTTACTTGAAAGTCTTCTCTTCACGGGAAAGAGGGAATGTGTGTGAAAAGGAGGGAAAATCCATACACCATTGAGTGATGCTGTCGTTTTCTTTTGCATTTTTTAAAAAAATTTATTTATTCACAGAAATATCAATAAATGCTAAGATTCGCATTGGTTTGCAGCCCGGAAACCAATAACATTGAAATTTTGTTTTATAATTAATGAATTTTATATGAATAAAGAATATTTCATTGTTTATTTTTATAGAAAATGTAACTAAAAAATCATGGAACTGTATTCTTTAGTGGAAGTATTCTTTTTGTGATAAAAAAAGGAAACCTATCATTAGGTTTCCACCCCCATTTGTGTGAGATTTACCTAATTGTAGTTGAATTTAATATGGCATTTGCAAATATTGTGGTTTTTCATGTTAGTTACAGTCGTTTTATTGTTAAATTGACTTCAGCTGGTAAAAATACATTTCACAGTAGTGCTAAGCAATTGCTACATAATATTACATTTTGTGACATGGAAGCTGAGAATGGAGAACTAACAGTGTCTTTTTTAATGGTCCTTCAAAGGACATATTTAAATATACAGGGTGCCCACTAAAGTCCAGTACCACCTGTTTAACTGCCGAACAGCTGCGGCTATAATCATAAAAGTGGTGTCCAGGTATAGTAAAGTGGCTATGTGCTACTAGATGAGATAGCTTTCAGCACCACCTGGTGGAAAGTAGCAGAGTTAGCATCCCTATCTTGATAACAATACAAGATACAAAGAAAACATGAATTACAAAGTTGTAGAGTATCATTGATTTAGTACAAAAAGACACCTCATGGACATGAATGTTAAGAACAGAACGTTTTAAATGCACATTTGTTTTTTCATGATTTCCAAAACTGTGACATCATGAAATGATCTTAGAAAGAAAAAAAAGAAAAAAACAACTAGTTATCATAAGCTACCTTTATTTTTGATGTTTTACTCTTCTCTCCATCAGCTTAAATGCATATCTGGACCCTTGTTAGAATGTAATGCCTTGTGTTTTTGCTTAGCGGCTGACACGTTTGCACAAGCATCTGTAATACATTGTTAAAGGACCTGCAATGTTTGTAGAGGATCACACACACCTGCTGTTTGAGGTTTCCACACAAGAAAAATTCCATTGGAATCAGGTTAGGTGAATGTGGAGATTACTCTTCGAAACCACCATATCCAATTTTTCGTTCTCCGGATTCCTCCATCAGGTACTGCTTCACTTGCCTCATCATGTTGGAACCATCCACTCAGGAGTTGAAGCAATGGCAGATTTTCAACAAAATTGGATAATATGTCTTGCACAAGTTCTAAATATTATGCAGTCATTAGTGTACCCTGGTAAAATATTGAACTGATTAGCCTGTTATTATAAATTCCACATAAAATATTAATCAAAAACTGTATTTGATGTCAAACATTGGCAGAACTTGATGGATTTTCCAATGCCCAGTAATGGGTGTTCTGCCTACTATACATTTTATTCCGTGAAAAGCATGCCTCATGTGTCCACATTGTACTTGCCAAAAATGTTGGCTAGACTCTATCTGGTTCATGGCGAAGTTGCACCATGCAAAACGTCTCTCGGCACCACCCAGGA
>KK117869.1:191637-209089 GCA_000611955.2 Stegodyphus mimosarum | reverse complement strand
CTCAACTGGAAGACTAGCAAGTCTGCAATAACAAAGCACACAAGAACTATCTTAACCCCTCAGCAACTTTACAATTTTCAAGAAAACAGAAAAAAATGTGCCTATTTCTTTTTAATTCAAGAAAATTGTTTAAAAATAAGTATATGAAAAATATATATCTTCATTTTTATTTCTGGATTTTTTTAAACCTTTAAATCAAGAAAATATGTAAAATAAATAATATTTTTCAGGGTATAAGGAAATTGGATGTTTTGACTTGTTATTTTGTTTTGTGTAGTGCCGTTTTTTGCGCCAAAAATCGTAAATATGCCATACATATATTGTTATCGTTTAATGTTCTTAAAACCCTATATAGATGTAATTGGTTGTGTGATTGCGGTGAATTTAACTGATGAGAAAAGATTTGTAAGGGCTTGTTTATGTGTTGGATGTTGCTTAGGAAGTATGTAGCTTATTTTATGGTTTACACGGTAAAATAGCTGAATGTGGTAAGATTAATTTCAAGTTTCTATACGATTTGGAATGAAAGGGAAAAAAAAGCATTAATTGACTGGTGTGTAAATGAAGGTTTACTTAGTAGCCATTATAAGTGTCCTATTCGTAAGAAGGAAATGCGTACAGTCAAACGTAAAGATCGTTCAGATGGCTTTGTTGCAAGAAAGGTTCAAATGGTCACCATATATAAAGCATTCCATTAGAAGAGGACCATGGTTCGACTTAAGTTTTTGGATTCTGTTATGGAATTTTGTGTGCGACAGACTGAAGACACAGAAATTTCTAAATAAGGCAAGTAGATATTTCTTTTGTGTAATGCATAGATGTGATAGTAGTGCATAGTGCTTTGATTTTTTTTTTTTAAAGTGAAAATAGGATGGTGTATACATGAATACAGAGTTTGTGCAATTTGTTGACTTGTTATTTTGGCTTTGTGTAGTGGTGATTGTTGGTGCAAAAATCATCCCTACACAAAGCCAAAATAACAAGTTAAAGAACTGCACAAGCTTGGTGCCCGTATACCGCAAAAATCGCTAAGGAGCACCTGTAAATATATTTTTACCGAAATCTGATTCAACTGAAGTTCTTAAATAAGGCTGTAACGTAAAATAGGCTGCCTTCTTTGGCAACATAGCAGACCACTAATTCTTCTAAAGGTTCGGCAGATAATGTAATACCATCTATTTTTTTAAATAAAACAACAGTAGGCAGAAGGTGTAATAATCTAGAATACATACTTACTTGCCCATCATATACCAATAATAAACAAGAGTTGTTTTGTGGCAGGTGTTGAAGTATTTAATTGTAACACATTTTCCACCAAAAACATTCTTAATAAAGAAAAAGGGAAAGTTGGGGGGGGGGGAAACATGAAAGGAATACCTTTAAAATGGATAGTAATCAACACCCAAATCTATGATTTTTCTGCCAATGTTTAGCATATTTTCAAAGCCTTCAACACATAAACTTGGTGGCTGCGAGTTCAATGAACTGATGAACCTCATTTTGGGCATCCTTTGCAGAATGGAAGAGAGCACCAGCAAAAAGTGAAAAAAGGTAGAAGTCCGAAGGAGCAATGTTGGAGCTATATGATGGGTGTAGCAAAAGATCCCATTCGAATCTATACAGAGATCAGCCAGTGAATGCAGACACATGTGGTCTTGCATCATCTTGATGGAACATTATCTTTTTGTGCCAGAAATCACACATTTTTCCTTGATAGCAGCGTCAACACAGAGTAACATCTCGCTGAACAACTTACTGTCGAGGGTTTTAAATTTTTCCAGGTACTCTTTTTGGATAATACCACAGTAATCTTACCAGATATAAAGCATTATTTTTTTGTTCCTCAAATTACGCTCTGCGACGCTGCCGTCGGGCTCACTGGGCACCATCCAACCCCCTTTTCGGCCTGTGTTGTTGAAGTAAATCTACTTTTCATCACAAGTGACCACCCAGTCCAGAATTTTGTCCTTGCATTGATATTCAAGTGCACCCAGCAATTGAACTTGTACATCAAGTTTATGCGACTAATGGACATGGCACTAACGTATAATTCCTTAGCAAGCTTTCAAGTGATTGCATATTGATCTTCTACCACAAGTTCTTGCAGGTGGGCCTAATAAACATCAGTAGGCCAGCCAGAGTGTTCTGCTTCTTGAATGTCCATGTTTTTTAACTTTCACTATCAAACCTTCACAGTGTCATATGATACAACATTAGTACCTAAAGCTGTACACATGATTTTATGACATTCTGTAGCTGACTCTTTGCAACAAAACTGGAAGTAAATGAAGGTTCTAATCTGGTAACATGATAGTTCCATTTAAGACACCTTGTACTTAATGATATTTTTTTTTACAAATTTCACAACACAATGTGCTAAAGCAAGTCTTTTTCTTTCAAATGCCAAAAATCATTTGACCAAGTATGATTAACCCTCTGAGCAGCTCTGGTTTTTAGATCTGTCATGGAGACCTGTATTTAAAAAGCCTTTATTAGCTAAATTTGTATATTTACTTACTTTAAGCTCTATTTTCATAAACTTACATTTATTAAGATGACATTTATATTATTAAATAAAGTAAGAAAGCAAAATATCGTAAATTATAAGCTAATATCTACCAAATGGCGAAAAATCTCACGACCGAGCTGGCCATGGTGCTCAGAGGGTTAAACATGCCAACACAAACGGCAGGGAAGTTTTGTTAAAACCCGATAATATTCTCAACTACTGCAACATTTGGAAATAAACAGGAATCTTTCCTGTAATGTGAATAATTTCTTTTAACAATCAGTTTTTTCAGGCAATTCCTTTAATCCTCTCAGCATTATGGACAGAAAACTCTGTACAGAAAGCTGGCTTCTTTATTCATTACACATGAACATTTCTGACAGCTTTTAATGTATCCGATTTCGGTTTGGATGTATATTGAAAGAAAAGGAATCGATGTACAATGTGAGGAGTCACTTTTCAATTAAAATCATGAAAATACCACTTATTTATGACATTTTGAGGAATTTGAAATTTCAGGGCTAAACCTGTAATGCTCGGAGGGTTAAAAGAGACAAAATTGTAATATTTAACCTAACAATTTTGAGAAATTTATTTAAACCTCCAATAATAAAACATCCTTAAAATTTTAAGTACACTTATAATGGATATTTTGATAAATGCAATTGCAGATTGAGAAAAACTTAATTATTATATTATATAGAATACCTACACAGTTTAAACACTAAATAAACAACATAGATATTCAGGTTTGTAATCGCTCTACAGGTTACTGATCAGCTTGAAAAGAAATAGGTAACACTGTTTCACTGACTTTGAATAAATTTTAGTTTGTACTTCCTTACTATAGCTGACTCCCAAAATTTAATCACTAATCAACCGAGTTGTAACATGTTGCGAGATATAAGGCCACATGGTGAGATTTCCATAAGATATCTCAGTTGATTATGGATTCAATTTTAGGGGAAACTATAATAAGGAAGTACCTTTTATTCTAAACCATAGTAAAATATTGAAACTAATTAAATAGCTTGCCTTTCATTTTGATGAAAGTCAAAGTGAATTCTAAACAGAATCAATCACTCCTCAAACTATATGAAGGATCAAGGCAATATTTTTAAGTAACACATTAAATTAAATATATTTGAAAATATTTATTCCAGAAATCATATGGTTTAAATGCAATATAATATAAAATACAAATGTGTCCATAACTGCATCTGATCAAGTCCAAAACAATTCTCATAATTGTAACAATATTATGAATGGAGTAAGTCTTATATATTTACTACTTTACATCACCTCTTTTACCAGTAATTTTGCAGAGTGTATCCCATAATTCTTGTTTTGATCTATGTGTGTAAACAACTGGCACAATTTTTTCTCCGTCCTGTAATTGATGCTTGCCTATAAAAACAACAGCATCAGAATTCTCGTGTTTCTTATTCAACCACTCTTCTACTCCTTTTTGCTTGAAGATATCTTCAATGTTTATATTAAGTGAAGCACATCTTTCACTCAAATCCAAAAAACATTCGAAATTAATCCTTTCTTTTTCACATAATTTTTTCACAGGACTTCCTTCTAAATGGGAAATTAAATTCTCAGAAATCAAGTCTTCTGATCTTTCTACCTGGGAAACTAAATTCTCAGAAATTAAGTCTTCTGATCTTTCTACCTGGGAAATTAAATTCTCAGAAATTAAGTCTTCCGAATTTTCTACCTGGGAAATTAAATTCTCAGAAATTAAGTCTTCTGAATTTTCTACCTGGGAAATTAAATTTTCAGAAACTAAGTCATCAGATCTTTCTGCACAATCAGAATTTTCAGACGGTGCAACTCTTTGTGGCATATCTTCTAGGACTGAGATTTGCTCACTTGCTAAATGCGAAGATTCTGTATGATTTAATTTAGATTCAACATCACAAACCATACTTCCAGATCTCTGTTCTGCCTCAGGATTTAGGTTTGTACATGCATTTAGAGGCATTTCATTTAATTCTTCAAGAGAATTTTCTGAATAATTTGCCATACTCTGTGTTACATTTTTAACTTCTTGCACACAATTAGAGACTTCAGCTGATGTATGATCAGTCACGTTTTGTCCAACAGATATCTTACTTTGCTGTGTTTTTCTCGTTCTTAATTTATATCGGCATTTGGGTGATACAGAGATTTCATTCTTAGTTTTATTTTCTTTCAATATACCAGAATTATAATTTTCCATGTTAAGCTTTGGTACCTCCCTCACAAGATGTATACAGAGCGTGGAGCTACTAGGTTCATCTGCATGAACAATAGCAGTCTTATTATTTGCAGGTGAGTTACGTACCCAAAGAGATTCTTTTTCATTATCACTTTGCTTTCTAATATTCTGTTCATCTTGGCCTGCCTCTTCATTTTGTGGAAGGACAGGATCAGAATCTTCTTGAGATTGAATTTTTCTTCTCAATTTGTATGAACACTTGGATGCTTCTAAGACCTGAGTTTTGCTGTTTTCTATCCAATTTTCTTTGCTACTACAAGATTTCTCACTTTCACCCTTGTTAAAATTTTCTTCGATACCTAATGTTACAAGATCACTCTGTATATTCTCACTATCATTTATGTCAGCAGTACATATTTTATCATTTATCAAAATATGAGAAGAAAGAAACATATTTGTTTCTTGCCCCTCGTTAATTTGCTTAGATGTCACAGTATGATTTTCTGTATCATTTGTCTTGTCAGAATATTCAAAGCTTTCAAGATTTTCTTCAGAATTACATTTTTGTTTTAGCAATGCAGAAGTTTCAGCAATCACATTTTCACTTTCAGTCAGTTTTTCTTTCTTTTTAAGTGTCGTGGAACCTTTATTCTTTGCTGCCTTTTCCTTCTGTGTTTTAGTTCCCTTTCTGGTCTTTGAAATTTTTATTTCAGAATCATCCTGTGTGCTTTCAGTAATTAATGGAGTATCAGATGGAAGAACTTCACAATTTTCAGCACACAAATTAATTTTATCTGAAACAGACAGCAAGAAGTCACTTTGATTAATATCTTGTATTTGAATACTCACTTCCATATATTTATTATTTTCCACTACAAATGAATTTTCGAGACTTTCTTGAGAACGAGTTCTCTTCCGTAAATGATAATGACATTTAGGTGCATTCTGGGTGATGGTATTATTTTCTTTACTATTATGTGATAGCTTTGCAGATAAGGTATCATAACTGCTGCCTTCAAGATTCAAAGTATTAGTTTCTGTTATGCACTCAGCTGTACTTTTAGATCCATTAAGTACACTTTCATCAAAAACACCTTCATCAACTGTACATATATCACGAATTGCAACAGGCAAAAGAGAATCATCTATAGCAGAATTAAGTGAATCCTTTTCACTATCAAATGACTGTTTCCTTTTATGTGGTGATTTTTTAGAAGCATTAAAAGATGCACTATCGACCACTAATGGAATGTTTTTACTTAAATCATTATCTTTAGAAAATTTAGAAGAATTAAATTCTAATTTTCTTTTTGCATGCATGTCTTGCATTTTGGGCATAATTTTTCTTCTCGTTCTAAGATTATAAGGAGAACTGTTTTCAGAATTTTCAACAGGGTCATGCGACTGGTTGATTGTATTTAAATCTGGAAGATCTATAGAATCAGGCAGTTCGTTGAATGTAGAACTAATTTCAATTTCTCCTACAGTATTAGCAAAAAAATCCATATTTATAATACCTTGAGCCAAATCTTCATTAAAATCATTTACTATATAAATATCTGAATAATTCTGAATGGCACTCTCTTCTAAGCTTATATCGGATAAATTTAGAGATTCAGTTTCTGTTGCCTCTCCATCATTTCTCTGCCTAATGCTAATGTCACAATTAGTTTCACCAATGACATTTTCCTCATTAAAATCCCCAGCATTTCCCTGTATGTTAAAATTATCCTTAGAAAGTTCCAAAACATTCACTTCATTCGAACCCGTTACAGAAGAAATGTTAACTTGAGCTGATGTTTCATTATTTATCAGGTGCTCATTTACAGAAGAGTCTGGAATTGAAGCTTTCTTTTCAGAAGACTGAGTACCCGTTCTCCGTAACCAGCTATCCAAAGTTGTTTGCTTTCCACTTGATTTTTCCGGAGATTTCACATCAAATAATTTAGAAACTTCGGATACGTTATTAGCTAAAGTAAACAAGTCTGCGTAATGATTAAATGAACTATTTCCTAAACCAACAGTTTCATTTTGATCATCAACATCTGAAGTTTTCGCTTTCTCCACCATTTCAAGCGCAACTTTAATAAGATGTGCTTTAAGCTTCTCATAAAAATGCTTCTTCAATTCATTACTCATTTTTCTAAGCGCAATAAGAAAACAAGCACTGTATTATTGTCAGTCGTTCACAGATTATCGCACGACGCACAAAACGTATTTTAAACACGAAACACAGTACCGAGTTCTCAGCTTTTACCGTCTTTGCCGTTTATTTACCTTTTATTTTTACATATGTCCATTTTATTGCCATTCACAAGTTAATAAATTTAATTACTATGTGTTACATGTTGCCATTTGCAAATTACTAAATACATTGGTCTGGCATGCGTCTCTGTGCAAGGCCAACTAGACTACGCAAAATCAGACTATTGTGACTACGCAAAATCAGAAACCTAGCTGACTACCGAATCGCGTTTTACACTAATTTTAGTTGCCTATTTGCATTTGGCGATGCAGCCTCGACCTCATATGTGAATTGCATGTTTTAATTCCCCTTTTTAGATTCTTACTTTTTCCTTTAGCGTTTGTTGCTTATTTTTTTAGCATGAGTGTATTTTTGACAGCGATTTTGTGGATTTGCTTCTAGTAAAGCCATGCAATCAAAATCTTCTTCCATGGATACCCTCAAACAACTAAACTCTACTTGAACTCTCTTCGTAATGTAAATAAAACGGTAAATAAGTATTTCATGGGAAACACGTTGTTTAAACCCAAATTTTGGAAAATGTTACCCTCTTCATCAGTTGTTATAATTTTGGGATGCACAGGAACTGGAAAATCTAAATTGGGTATTGAATTAGCGAAGAAATTTAATGGTGAAATAATCAGTGCTGACTCAATGCAGGTATTTAATTTAAGCAATACACTAATTTCAAATAAATATGTCATTATTAAAAATTATTTAGTTTCTTTTCCGTTGATTTATTCATTTTAAATCAGAATAAAATATTAATTTATAGCATCTAAGGAACGCAGTATTAAAATTCGCGAAGTATCTCAAAGAATTTTAATGAAATTTTCCGCTTAGTATGAAACATGAAATAACAGTGAGCTTTAGAATGAGTAAATAATTTTATGAAGAAAATACAAATGTTGGGATTTTTATGATAAGACATAAGCCAGTCAACGGCCATACCATGCTGAAAGTACCGGTTCTCGTCCGATCACCGAAGACATAAGCCAGAAATTTCGATGATGATAGTTGGCGGGAAACAGAAAAATGTGAGGCTGAGTAGGAGCAAAGTTAGTCTGAAAGCCTTGAACAATGCTATGTATGTCTTTCGAGTAATGTATTCTGTAAAAATGGTTTGAATGTTTCGATCATTTGAAATCGTGTAAGATTAGGTTAAGTTATTTAAATATGGCAAAGTATATAAGAGCGATCTGCGTAAGAGGAGGTACAGCTTCTTGTAGAACTTTCTGGGGAAAACTGGCTCGTATTTCCTTCATGCATGGGAAAAACCAGTCGTACACCAGCTCATTCTCTTGGGTTTTAATTCAGGCCGAATTATCAGTATTCAATCGTCTTAGTCACTAGTGGGCCTGAAATCATGCTGGAAAATTTTAATAAATGAAAGTTTAATAATTAGCGAATGATATTTTTTAAATTTATATTTTGATACAAAAACTAAATGCAACAGTGAATTTATTTTTACACAATCAGAGTCTGAAATATGAAATCATCGCATCATAAGGCATTTTGGCTGGGAACTTACTGAAACAAAAACATCTGAATAATTATTATCATAGTCAAGAGTCCTAAAAAGGGGCATTTTTGCCAAGTATAAACCCAAATGCTGCACGAATAGAAATAAATTGATCAAAATGATGGAGAAGAGAGTTGCATGCAATGCTGATGACTGTAATTACTAATGCGGAATCCTTCCCTACTTCACAGAAATAAATGATGTGTAGTGCTTCAGATATTGTAAATTTTTTTTCCATTTGGAAATGATTCATCTATACATGTCCCATAATCTATTATTTGTTCCTAAATTTATCCTCTGATTTGTCCATGACAAATTAAATTAGAACTGTGATTGTAATGCGTGATCACAGTGATTTTGATTTCTCAGGGCTTATTTCTGCGTTGGATGTCACTTAGGAAGTACGTTGCTGACTTTGAGCTTTACACTGTAAAATGACTGCCTATGATAGAATCAGTCTGAATTTTCTGTATGATTTGGAACAAATGAGGAAAAAACAGCATTAATTGCCTGGTGTGTAAATGAAGGTCTCGGTCATCATTATAAGTATCCTGTTTATACAAAGGAAATGTGTATGGTTGAATATAGAGATAGTTCAGATGGCATTGAATAGATTTGTCCAACACTGCCAAGGATATTTTTTATTCTTATTTTTGTGAATTTATGTGGCAATGGCAGTTCTAGTTCAAATAATTTTAGACAGTTTTTAGATGCTGTTAAGGAATTCTGTTTGTCACACACCAAAGACACAGAAATTTCTATTAAGGTAAGTTGATATTTCATTTTTGTACTGCGCAGATGATTAAATAACATATATTTCCATTCTTATGTTATTTCTTTGTTTGATTTAAAATGCAGTTTAATGAGATTATACATTTTTTGTTTTAATTATGTTTCGGATGCCATTTTACTTGGAAGGGGACTGCATGTAAACGGGAATGGCGCCAAAAAATCACTAAGACCTTTTTCTTGAAAAAATTATATGGCATCCAGCCCATTGCTTGGTAAATTAAAATTATTAGCGTGAGATTCCCACACACAAAAAAAGCAATGAAGATATTTTTAAATAAATAAGTTCGAAAACCTCATAAAAAATGGGTACTGTTCTGTTATCAGGACTGGGGCCAGAAATGTATGTATGTGTTCGTATATACATGCATATATGTATGTGCATATGTATCTGTGTGTTTACACACATATATATGCATGTGCATACACTTCTGAATCCAGTCCTGATAATACCCAAAATATAATGATAGAGTATCCAAAAATGAATAGTGTAAGTACACATGGCAGGAACAATACAATAAGAAATGCAACAAGGTGCTAATATACAATCACATGGCAAGGTATAAGAACATACAACCAAATTTTTGGCAAGATATGTTGGTTGATTGGTGATTCAATCTCAGGAGCCGCTTTAACAAATATCGATGTTTTTTTCCAAACCAACTAATTGGATAGTGAAAAAAACGTTAGAGCTGTTTTGAAAAACTTGCCTAAATAAGCGAAGAAGCCATTTATACAAACTTAGTGACAAAAATATCCCATTATGAAGGTAAAGGAATTAATGAAGAACCAAGAGAAACTTCCCTTCTATTTCTTGGAACTGACAAGAAACTACAGAAAGAAGAAGAGAAGAGTAAGAGAAACTAAGGAAATGCTATTTTTTAACTTAAATAATATGTTCATCGTAAATATCAGTGTCGAGAAGTATCAACCTAAAAGACCTATGCAACATTTTCTTTGGCAAGAACGTGGATACACTTAGTATTCTAGTTTTTAAATTCAGTGTTGCTGCAAATGTGGAGTGCAACTCAAAAGCAAAGTCTGAACTCTGAAAACCTGAAGAAAAATCAACGTGTGCTTATTATGGAGAAAATCATATTAGTAGCAGTAGCTGTTGCAGATATTATCAGAAAAAATATTAAATATCCAAGAAATGTGAAGCATCAAAAATTTAGGAAAAGATCCCAAGCATCCCAGAGGAGATTTTGTGGCTCCCCAAAACAATCAAGAGAATGGCAAAGAACCATCCCCGAAGAAGCTCTCATATGGAGAAAATTTAAATGAAGGTTAATATCCCCGTAAGAAAGGTTCGAAGCTTTAGAATGGATGATGGGCAGAAAAATTTCTGACTTTCCTCAGTAATATTTTTAAATGAAGTTTCAGAGCTAAGAGCTACACAGCTGCTTTAAACATTGAGTTTGTAGGTCTTTTCCCAAGACTGATTTACAAGTGATTAGTGTGATAACACTTTTTTAAGTACCATGATTGACCCTAGCGCATCATTTTGAATTTTTTAGTTGAAACGTATATAAATTATATAAGGGTAAATCAGATGAAAATAGAATGGTATCCACAAAATGAAAAGCTATTATTTATTTTCAAATGTAGCAATTTTGGTTTCAATGTAACCAAAATTACACGAGCACCTACACCAAGCGGTGAATACATGGCTAAGAGAAAGAGTTTGGCTGAGACTGAAACCGGTGAACTGTGTCCATGACTTTGTTGTCGAAGTATGGATCAAATGAAAAGGGAATGAAGATCATAATCTTATATTTTTTCCTGACTGTCACTAAAACTGTATGTAAACGAAGTGCGGGAGTTATGAAAGAACCCCTGTTGTAGAATGGACTCGCCCTAGATAATCGTGCAAAACCATATGATTTGCCCTATTGTGTAGCCAGCAGTGTCAGCGGGCAATAATTTGCCATTTCATCCACATCTGCATAATGTTTGCAAGTAAAGAAGAACAATGTGGTGTTATTAGTTTTTTTAGTGGCAGAAGTTGTTGGAGTTCGTGAAGTGCATTGGTGAATGAAAATAGTGTACAGAGAAAACACTCACTTTCACTAACTCGTGTGCAGGGCTAGCGCAAGCACTGAAGCACTTCTGTGAGGACAGGAATCTTTGAAAGTTGGTACGTGACCCAGTCAGAGTCAACGTGTCATCACTAACGCTTTGGTGAATGAAGTTGACCAGATCCTCTGTCAGACGGCACACAACAAAGGACATCAACAAGGAGGTGTGTGTGTGAGTTTTGGTTATATTCATGCCATCATTACGAAGAAACAGCATTACAGGAAACTGAGTACACAGTGAGTGCCGTACAGACAATCAGAGGTGGCTTTGCGTAGGATTGTCTTTGTAGCATCTTGTCTGATATCATGCAGAGGACAATTTCTTGGACAGAGCTGTGACAGGTGATGAATCCTGGTGCCATCATTGCCAACCAGAAAGCAAATGACAAAGCCAACAGTGGAAACGTCTCAGCTCCCCCACTACCAAAGTAGTCCGGGATAATGCAGAGTAATGGTAAAATCAAGCTGACTTTTTTTTTTTTTCCCCTCAGTATGAAAGGCCCACTTCTCACTAAGTTCTTGGCCCATGCTCAGTACTATAATACCTTGGAACGTTTGCATACAGCAATCAAAGTCAATAGCCAGGCATGTTGTCCTCTGGAGTGCTTTTACTCCATGATAATGATCACATACAGCCACTCGTACATTGAACATTCTTGCATGGTTTTGATGGAGTGTGTTAGAACATCCACCATACAGCTCTGGCCTTTTATCATGTGACTTTCCCATTTTTGGTCCGCTAAAAGTGATCGATGTTTTCACTAGAACAGCAAGTCATGGATACAGTTCGAAACTGGTTTCAATATCAGCAAAACTCTGTACGAGGTATTCACCACTTGATGTAACAGTGGGACAAGTGTTTGTGTAATTTTGGTGATTACATTTGAAAATAAATAATACCTTTTCATTTTGTGGCTACTGTTCCATTTTCACTTGATCCACCCTTATATTCCAGTAGGAAAGAGAAGATCCAGTTGGGAAGTAGTAGCGTTAGTAACGTTGGGTGACTTGTGCCTTGAATTTGTATTTTTTGTTTGTATTCTATGACCTTCTCAAAAATAAATTTTTAATTATTGTGAAACTTATGTGATGATCTTGAGTTTGATTGAATAGTGCATGAGTGTAGGATGGAATGCAAATAAGTATGAATGTGCAGTATGTGCCAGTGAAGTGAGATTGCAAGGTGCAAGAAATCTGGTGAAAATGGATATTTTGTGAAACAGGTTATAAAGAAGAGTACTTAATTCACTGAAAGTCATTTGAGTATGTTGTTATTCTTTCAATCCCCTCCTAGTGCGGGATTGCGTACACCAAGTCCAAGTGACCACATCGTAAAAGAGCATCACAAGCAGAATCCTGCTCAGTCATGAACTGTCCTGTGGAAATTGCCATACAGTTTAGGAGAAGCAGGAAGGGAACATTTCCTTTGCATAAAGGTCATACAGTGAAGGTGTCTGCTATGAAGTCACACCAAGGCCATCTGAAGGGCCCGAGATCTGCACTGTATACCATAGGTGAACAGGAGAGGTGTAACAGGTCGAATTCACTATAACTCGGTGGTAGGATTAAATTTTTAAAGGACCCGAGACAGTGGTACTGGGATCAGGGAGGTTACAACCCCTCTAGACAGCCCATCAGCGGTCTCATTTCCAGGCACACCCACATGTGACGATAGCAATAGTGGAAACTTTGTTTCCTCTGACTAAGCCTATCCAACTTTGAAATAATATTTTGACCAATACTTTCCATGATCTTTGGCCCTGTGATGATTTTTGCAGCATGGAACAGTTTGCTCTACAGTTTTTTTCAAGTTCGTAGGAGATGCTACTTGGAAAATTTAAAAGCCATATTCAATACCTAGGTAACGTAATTAATTCTAAGAATAGAAGCATCTGATCCCCAACTTTGCCTGAAATATATTTTATGATCCTAAGTCTCTTTCTTACTTTAACGGCTAATTTCTCAATATATTTGGCACTATTACTTCAGAATGCAGAGTGAAGCCAAGATAAGTAGAATATTTATAATAATCCAAGCACTCTCTATTTAGGAAAAGTTCAGGAGGGTAGTTATAGAGGTAGATGCCTGTTAGTAGTGAAGTAGCAGTCTGTAGACTTAGAAGCATCAGAGGTGATTTTGTGTTAATTCACAAACTCCTGGACATCTATTAAGGATATATCAAGCTGGGATTTCATTTTACTAATATTAGAATTGCTGCACCATAATAATATCATCAGCAAATAATATTATTGGACAAGGGTTACTACATTTTTCAATCTCATAAATAAACAAAGAGAATAGAGTAATGGAGCCCTGGGGGATCCTTGATACATTTTGTAATAGCCTGATAGAGTAGATTAAAAATTTGGAAAGTTCGATGATTCAGAAAGCTTGAAATCCAAGGCAGTGCTCTACCTTTAATGTTAAAAACACTAAAGCACTTATATAGGAGCTTATATACAGAAGAGCCATTACGTTATGACCACCCTCCATCTATAACAATGGCCTCATCCAGAAACAAAACTGCACATATGCAGATGATGTTGGACTATATAAAGCGGCTATGCATTGTCTTTCCAAACATAGCATGATAGTGACATAATAGGAAAAGCAGCTGATTTATCAAATTTCAATAAACATCAAATCATTATGCCTTCGCAACTGGGAACATCAGTATTAGAAATGACACGTTTAGTGGGCTGTTCATGTGAAGTTATTGTGAGCACATATCAAAAGTGGTGTGTGGATGGTGAAACGACAAATCGCCGGCCAGCAATGTGTCATCAATGGTGCAATGATTCCAGAGGAGAGCGGCGATTGCTACTTATTGTTCGCCATGACTGAAAACTACAACAGTGGTGACCCAGACAGTGTTTTTCAACACACTGTGAAGCATACATTGCTGTATATGGGCCTATGCAGCCAGAGGCTGAAGCATGTCCCTGCACTGACAGCACATCATCGCCAGCTGCATCTGCAGTGGGCCAAGAAACATCAGAATTGGACATTAGAAGAATGGAAGAAAATTGCATGGTCCAGCGAATCACATTTTCTGGTCCATCACATCAATGGGCGTGCGCAAATACGCCAATTTCCAAACAAAATCCTGGCTCCCAGATGTACAGTTGAACAGAGACAAGCCAGCGGCAGAGGTATTATGGCAACGTTCATGACAACAGCATACCTGCCAACTTTTACGAATTTTTCGTAATTTTTACGAAAATGCGTTTGTCTTTACGATTTTACGATTGTAATCTATTTTTTACGATTTTTTTCCTTTTTCAAGTGTTTTTAGTGATTTTTGTCGAAATTTTAGAATTTTCGTCAATTGCATCGTGTTTTACCGCCAACTTCAGTCTTCTATTAGCTGGGAGGAAAGGATTTTCTATCTTCTTTCTTCGGATTTGAACAAAGCATATTGTAGTTTTGTGGTAAGTACCATTAAGATTTTTGAAAGTGTAAATACCCTTCTACAATCAGCTTCGCCAAAATCTCCCCTTCTTATCCAAATTCTTAATGATCTTTTGAAAGAACTTTATACTAAGTTTGTAAAACCGTCCGTTGTGAAAAACAGTGTGTTGATTCGTGTTGCCTATAATAGTTTGGCAAATCAAGAGGATGACAATGATCTTATAATTGGAAATTAAACCAGGGAACTTGTATATTCTTTGAAAGATTCTGAGAAAAAAAAATTTTTCAATGTGTTAGAAAGTACTTTTCCTCAGCCTGTGATTACATTGTAAGGAAGTTTCCTTTGCAAAATGAAGTTCTTTTAAATGCCGAAGTGGCAAATTTGAAACAAACTGAAAATTCATCTTTTGAAAAGATTCATTTTTTATTGATAAATTTCCATTTTTGTTAACAAATAAAGGAAATGAATGCCGTAATGATGCTTTAAATGAACTACAGAACCAATTTTCTGCTGCACAGTTTGAAGACTTTGCCAGTTCTGGAGAAGATAGACTTGATGTCCTCGTTGGTACCTTAAAAAGAATAAAAAGAGCTGATGGAACACCAAAATATGATAGACTAGCAAGAGTTTTATGTGCTATTCTCGTAATTCCATACACAGTAATGCTGAGTGCGAGAGAGTCTTCAGTGTTGTGAAGAAAAACAAAACTATGTTTCGTTCTTCAATTTCACCAAAGACTCTAGAAAACATTTTAATTGCTAAATGTTATGAGGAAACTAATTGTTATGACAGGAAATTTTCTAAAGAATTTTTGGCTAAAGCCAAAAAATGCACTCTAAATTCATTGCAATAATTTTTTCGTGTAACATTAAGTTCTTGTTTTATGTTTCCTAATAAATTTTTTATTTACTACTTAATTGAAATTTACTAATGTAAGTACAATTCTCTTTTTTCTATTTGTATAAATTGTTATTTTTTTAATATCAAAGCATGATATTAATTCTTCGTGTTCTTCTGAATTTTGGAGAAATCTTCTGAATTTTTATCTTTAGAGGTTGGCAGGTATGCAACAGTATTTCTGGTAAGGGATTCTGTTTACCAACAGGATAATGCACCATGTCATAAGGGTCGAATTGTTAGACAGTGGTTCGAGGACCATTGCAGTGACTCTCAAGCCATGTGCCTCTAAATTCACCTAACATTAATCCAATAGATCATTTGTGGTCCTACCTGGAAAACCAAATTCTTACTGCCACACTACCTCCTTGCAATATGTGGGAATTGCAGGACCAGTTCGTGAGCGCTTGGTACCAGACACCTCAGACTACATATCAGCACCTTGTGAGTCAATGCCATGCTGGGTGTTGGCAGTTTTAAGGGCTAAATGTGGTTTTACATGTTATTAACAGGGTGGTCATAATGTAATGGCTCTTTGGTGTATTTCCATACCTTGTCAAAGACCTTAGACAGATCTAGAAAAGCCACTGTGGTGTCTCTTGCTGGGTTGTAATTCTGAGAATCTTTAACACTCTGGATAAAGCACAATATTAGAGTGACTCCTACAGATGGCAAATTGCTCTCAGGGGGGGGGGCAACATTAGTAAATAAGTGGTGAGTAAATCTCTACAACACTATGTTCTCAATCAATTTGCAAGTGATGCAGGTAAGAGAGGTAGGTAGATTGCTTGCTGTAAAACTGGCATTCTTGTTGGGTGATATTTTGCAATTTCATACTGTAGGATCAATCAGCTGTCAGTTCATTGCTGGATTTCAGATTTAGGAATTAACAGTAGCACTGCAGTTGATTAGAATTCTTTTTACAGAGAAGTGGCATGGAATTTTGTGAGAAGGCTATGAGCAAGTTTGTTGGTAAGGATGTAGTAGAGAGGCAGAAGAGTGGAAATGATGTTTGATAAGGTTGAAAGAGGAAGTGGTAAGTGTAATTTTAAGGTTATATCAGACAGAACAAAGACTGTTTATTGAATTTCACTAAGCAGTATACATTCTACCAGGACCTACAATAATATTTGGTTGCTGGAAATCATATGTTTGTTTGGAAGGTTTTCATGATAATTTGAAACACATTGAAATTATTTTATAAATTAGTTTAAATATAAGTGGTAAAAAATTAATATACTATTTATTAGGAAAGCCTTTTTTGTTTATGAAAAGTTTTATTACTAATAAATTTAGTTTTAAGTAATTAATATTTTTCAACTATTTTTTTTATTAATTTTATGTGTCCATCTTGTGTATTTTGCTTTTATAGTATTTCATAGTAACCATGTCATTACAAATAAACCTGCATGTAAATAAATTCCATATTTTAAATAATTAGGTATTTCCAACTTTTTTAATGTTTGCTTATAATTTCACAGATGATTTTTTTATGATATTTATAATGGATAATTTAAAGAGCAAAAAAATATAATCTAATTTCTCATATATTTTATTTCATTATTTTATATGTGTATATGTATTTCTTCCTTAGAAAGGGATGTATGCAAGATGAATATATAGAAATATGTACATTTTTTATCAATTAGGCGTTTTCATATGTATTCTTTTCCCCAATTTCAAAGATTCACTGCAATTTCATTGCATGTTTTTCTAAATTATGCTATAGATTATTTAAATGTCACTTATCTAAATTTACCTTACAAAAAAAAAAAAAAAAAAAAAAAAAAAAAA
>KK117869.1:179454-191618 GCA_000611955.2 Stegodyphus mimosarum | reverse complement strand
AAAAAAAAAAAAAAAAAAAAAAAAAAAAAAAATCTGTGTATAATTTTTCTGCTATTTCAGCAAAAAATTTTCATCAAAAAAGTTCACAAAATTTTGATCACATGATAGAGCCAGATCAGCATTTGTTTTCAATGACTTACTTGCATCTAACAAACCTGAACTGAAAGAGAAAAGCCCAACACCATCAGTAGATTCTGAGACTATGAAACCTGCTAATAACAATAATAATAATAGATATGGTACACAAGTAAAATTCAATGAACATTAATCATTAAAATTGATTATTACTGCATGTTTACATACAAATTGTTAATCTACGTAGTTCATGCCAACTTACTGTATTTATTTTGCATATTTGTTTCAGTTGTTTTTTATTATATTCTATTTAATCTTATCAAAAATGAGTCTTATATTTTTTCTTCTATTCTGACCTAAAGCTACTGCATTTGCAGTTTGTAAATAAACCCTAATTTTGTTATCTCTTTTCGAAATTGATGCTACCACTGTGTCTGTTTTAAGTTCACCTTTATTTTCAAATTTATTATCATGTAAAATAATATTATGCCTTAACGAACATAAATCACAGCGTATATGAGTTGCAACAGGCTGACGTATGAGCCTTACGAAAATATAAATAGCATCTCCCGGCCAGTTTTAATTTCTTTCTTTTCTCCTCAATTGGAATTGCGCAATTTGAAGTACAATGCTTCAACGATTCATTTTCTATCTTCCCACAAAATATACAGTCGGCTGTTGATGTATTCGTATTCAACGAACAACTGCTGGGACAAAATGTTTGTTTTTGAAGGCAGTATGATATTTTTCACCTTTAAAAAGGTCTCGCGATTGGTGTTTATGTTGTTCGGTTCTTATGTTAAACTCGGAATGATTTGGCGATGTTTGGAAAAATGTTCGCTCTCTGCTTTCAACTTCTTTCTTCAGAAATTCCAAAATGTTAGTCGCTGTGGTTTCTGTGTCAGGGGTTAACGATCGATTGAACTCTAAAACCAATTTGCTAGGAAGTATTCTCATTGACAGCGGGCATAACAAATAGCTGTAAGAATTTGAAGTAACGTTAAGGGAATCCAGGCTTCTAATTTCAATTTCTAAACTATCATAAAGATTACGTAACATTTTAATATCATCCATTCTTTTTACTGGCTTTAAATTCAGCAGACGATTCATATGTGCGTTTATTAGAATTTCCTTTCTACCAAACCTTTCTTTCAGAATATTTATTGCCTTAGCGTAATTTTCGGCAACTAACGGTAATCCCTTTATTGACATGAAAGCTGTATCCGTTAGTAAAGATTTGAGGTAATTAAATTTCTCTACATATTTTAAAGCAGAGTTATTATGTATAGCAGATTCGTATTGAGCCCCAAAACTTTGAAATTCACATATTTCGCCTTTAAATTTATTTATGGTTAATTTCGGAAGTTTAGCGCCATTTGTATTTGTGTTGTCTAGTGTATCTATAGTAGAAGAATTAGATGGCATTTCATTTAATTTAACATATTTTCTATTTCTAAATATTCTATTGATCTTCGATTTACACAAGGTGATTTTATTTTTATATTCCAAGCTATCCTGTATTTCGGTGTCATACTCTTTTTCGTCTGTTATGACAGATTCAATTTCATTGTTCAATATTAATATATCGTTTTCATTTTCATTTAAGATGGATAATTCGTCTTCTAATAAATCAAATTTAATATTTTCCGATTCAATTTCCTTTTCCATTTTAGCTATCAGTCTTGTTACTGATGCTCTTAGCATTCCTCGCTTCTTTTTTAATGCCTTTAACTTATCCATCTTAATATTCAATATTCAATCACTAATGAAACAATAATAAATACTTAAATCATAATATAACTAAAGATCACTGTTATCCCGAGTTTCGGCACCATGTTTGAATTTTTAAGATCCTTTTCTTATTCTTATTTTTAACATTTACTTTGTTGCCACTACACTTTTATCAAAAATCCGCAATGCAGTAAAGAAAATGTAAAGAGCATAAAAATAAAAAGCTGCGCCATCTCGTGGCCAGCTACATAAACTGTAACAAGTGATTTAGTCGATTGAAGTTCAGAAGAAGTCTTTAACTTCTCCAAATCAGATTCTTGAGAAAATATCATTACATTTTCTTGCTCATGGATTCTTGTTTTCTTCTTCAGCAAGGCAGACAGGTTTCCATACTGTATCTGATGGTAACCCAAATGCCATCACATCTTTCTATGTCTCATCATATGACCTCTTTTGACTCCTTACCTCTGAAGAAGCCTTTGTCATCTTTATCTCAGTTAGACCACTTTCATTTCCCCTGCTGAAAAGTCCTTACTTGGTGGTAGTATATAAATTACTGTCTACATTTAGATACAGATGCAAATCATAACTATAAATATCATTTTATAGTATGATAATGATAATTTATGATCATCATTAAATAATTTATAATTATCATTATTTTATGTTAATTCTTTTTTTTTTTTTTTTCACTTGCCTTTCTAAGCATTCGCCACTCCTAAGGCCGGAAGTGGTGGCCATTTTATTCTGGGGGCATCTAATAGGTGGCCGGTGGCCACCGTTAGCTCCAAAGAGTGGACAGATAATTTACATCCATGCCTTCTCCAGGATTCAAACCTGGACCCTTTGGTATTGCAGTCGGCTCCCCTAACCACTGTACCATCTGGGTGGCTCTAAAAATATACTGATATTAATTTTAGCTGTAAAAGTATTAGTATACTTTAAATGAGTAAATTGGAAGTTTTTCTAATATTATCAGTAACTGAATTTTTATATTAATCATTTTTTTCTGTTTTATAGTCATATCTTCTTTTTTCAGGTGTACAAAGGCTTAGATATTGTAACAAATAAAGTAACTCCTGAAGAGCAAAAAGAAGCAGTACATCATTTAATAAACTGTGTTGATCCTCTTAGTCGCTATACTGTTGTAGACTTCCGGAACAAAGCTCTGCCTTTAGTATCCTTTTCAGTGACTTATTTTCAGCATACGTGATTGTTTTTTTTTTTTTTTCTTTTTGTTTATTTTGCACTTGCCTCAGATATATTTCAGTTTTAAATAGTTTACTTATTTTACAAAAGATTTACATAGTGCTGATTTAGGTTGAATGCTAATAAATATCAAATAGAAGGGGGGAATTATACAGCTTTTTAATATTCTAGTTGTTATTTTGACAAAAAATAATTAACATGTTTATTCGAATCTAAGCCTAATTTTTTTTCCAATGTGAATGTTACTGAAAAAAGGCTTAGAATCAATGGTTGAAAAAGCTAAGAATCAAATTCCTTTAATATTAGAAATTAAGTTTCCACCCCTTTCAAATGAAAAAATGTAACTGTCCATTCTGGCCACCTGCATCGATGAATAATCACATTCTGCAGTTTACCTTCAGTATTCAGTTTATCCTGAACTTTGTTATCTGAACGTGTTTAGGAACTTTTTTGTATATGCTTTCTTTTTAATCACGTAAACATTGAAGGTATCGGTAATGGCATCAAGACGAGTTCACTATGACACAAGTATGAAAAAGAAGGCGATTTTATATGCAGAGAAGAAAACGGAAACAGAGCAGTGGCCAGAAAATTATGGATGAAACAAATATATGTCAATGGCATATGCAACGTGATATGATTTTTGCTTATAAATCTTCAACAAAGTCTTCCACTGGACCAAAGAAATGAAAATGTCCTAAAGTAGATGATAGTGTTGCTTAGTTTGTACGTGAGGCTTGATCTAAAGTATTGCCACTGCAATACAAATGCTGCATTGCAAGGCAAAAGAAGCCATTCATAAATTTAGAATCAAGAATTTTAAAGCATCAAGAACCTGGTGTGAACAATTTATGAGAAAGGAAGGATTTTCTTGATATGGAGAAACTCAGTCTGCCAAAAACTTTGTGCGGATTTCGAAAATAAACATGTGCAGTTTCAACTCCACATCATTGGTTTATGGACTATGCATATAAATTCAAGAACATTGGAAATGCAGATGAAATCTTGCTTGTAGATGAAATCTTGCTTGAAAGATGCTTGTAGTGAAAGCACTTTACACATCTTGAGAGTCAGCAATTATGTCATCAGCATTGCACGACTGAATAATTCTGAAGCGATAGGCAGTTTACAGAAATACCTATTTAGGTAATATTTTAAGTAAGAAAGATATTCTCTAAATTTCAGTTAAAGTTTGAATAAATCAAGGTAAAAATTAGGTCCGATATCTAAACATTCTTTCATTCAAAGAAAGATTTCCTGCACTGGGACACGAAGCATCCAATATTCTGTCATTGTGAATAACCATTTTGTGTGACAAATAAAATATGGGATGTTAATTTCTGCATTGGGGTCCAGACAAATAAGTTCAGTAATGTTTCGGACAAAACAGTTATCAATTATCTTTTTATATTTTGAAAACAGAAGTTAGTCATTCTGAAATTTTGAGCAAAGTCTTCTTTTATAAGCAGTTTTGTGGTTATTTCCTAATAAATGTTTCACATCAGATTTCCATGGTACTTTAACTTTGCAATGATTGTTCTGATGTTCTATACCTCTTTCAAAACCCTGTAATGTTTTGCAATATAAAAAATCAGAAGTTCTTATTTCAGGTTCAATCCCTACATTTTCCAATTGTCAGAATTTTTTAATTTCTTTAGAAATCAAGTTTTCTACAATAATTACTTTCATTATAAGGAAATCAGAAGACACGATGTCGCCTTTACCCAACAAGCACCATCCAAATAATGTTCTGAGTGTAACGAGTTTCTTATTGACATGTTTAACCTTTCCTGTAACAAATGAATACTAGTAATCAGGCCTTATAAGAATTGCAATTTTATCATTTTGATATTTTTGCAAGACTCAGATACTTACAAACCTTTCAAATTTTGAATTTTATTTGATAAATCTGCATCTGGAGATGAGATGTGTGGTGACAGAATATTTTCAGTTTCTAGCAACTCAAGTTCCCTAAAGAGATTAGGGTCATCATTGTTTTCCAGTTTAATTTTTTTGACATTAAAATCTTTCTATGTCAGAACTTTACCACCAAAGAAATATACTGAGAGTACTTCCTTCTGTTAATTTTTCCGAAACATGTCTACAGATAAAATTACACATCGAACCATTATTGTACAACAGTCTAACTTTCTGTAAGCATCCATTGTTATGAATGGATGCCAAAGCTGTCTTACTCATTTTTTATTTCGTAATGAGAAGTTACAGTCATGACTTTAGATTCTTCATCAATAATGTTGTTATTCCGAAAACATATCGCTTTTGATTGTTTGTGATGACAGAAGTGGCATTTTGCTTTCCCATTATACTCTGTGCCCTTGAAGCAAACAAAGAAAACATCTCTCTTCCTTCTTTAAGAAATCTCTTTTCATATCAACACTAATACTCTCACATGTCCGAGTCCTAGTTCTTTTTTACAACTTTGTCCCCGAAGGACTATTGTTTTCGTTTTCCGATTTTGCGTCAGAAACATTAAAAGTCTGTATCACTTTTCAAACTGTTGCCACAAAATATTGCAGCCCTGTATTATATTTAAAGAAATTAAATAATGAAGAATGTGCATAAATGTGTGTATGTTTCTCGCATTGTGATAAAACGACTGTACCTAAAGCCATCGAATTTTGAATGCTGTAATCCTGTTGCGAATATAAGCATCTGGAAGCCCAAATTTGAAATTTGGAATTTGTTTTATTAACGATTTCATATTTTGTAAAACTTAAACGAATTTTTGATTAACAAACTCAAGGATTTCAAAGCAGGCATTGGCAACATTGTACAGAAAAAAACATTTTTATCTGCAGCACGTGAGACTGTGTGCAGGAAATTGTAAAGATATGCTCAGTGTAAAATTATTTTACGATATTGTTCTTTAACTGAATTTTATGGTTTAAATATAAAGAACATGATATTCAATAAATAAAAGTAACATACAAAATGTTTAAAAAACACCCCTTTGGACGTAATTTAAAATCTGAAACCTTTCAGATTTTTTTTTTTTTTTTTTTCCTGATTGGACAGACATAGCTTGTTCTGTACTAAGTATTTCATCCTTCAAAAAAACATAATACACTTTATAGATCCCAGTTTTTAGATTTATTTAATCTACTAAATTCTAGTATAAGATCTGGTATAATTTTCATAAGAATTAGTGTAAGGAGGTTTCTTTATGAATTTGAATATGTTCCCAATTCTTCTAAATTTCTGATCTGGATATTAGCATGATAAAATAGTTTCTTAAACCTTGTCACTGGTATTCTTAACTGGGGAGCTACTTAAAAACATTCCTAAATGTGAATTAGAAGATTATTTATTCATATCTAGATCACAAAAGTTATAAAGCTGCTTCACAATTTTCTTCTTTTAATGCTAATTCGGAAATAGGTTTGGCAGCAGGCTCCCCTCAAGGAAATTTAATAAATATATCAATTTTTCAACTTTATTCATATCAGGATTTTTATCTATTAGCAATTTCAAACCACTCAGTAAATTCTAACCGCTGCCAGGAATCACCAAAAAATTTATTTGCCATAAATTTGGGCAGTTTGATTGAATACATTTCAGTATTTTGAAAGGAGATCAGTAGTGTTTGAGAGAGTACTGTTTGTAGTCTGACTCACACTAGAAATGCTGTTAACTTCGAAATTTAATTCATTTATTTTTTTCATTTGATGTACATATGCATTTTATTAAATTGTCTAAGTATTCTTCACTACTAATTACTTCACATTTAACATCTTTTTCATCAGGTAAGTTCAATATTTCATCATCAAGCAATTAAGTTTTTCAATTAATTGTGATAAAAGAATTTTAAAAGCTTTTGGATTATTTTTATTGATGTTATTGTCAATATTTTTAGTTAGTTATTATGTCCTTTTGTGCAAATCTCTTCATTTTCAATTTATCAATATTCACCTTGAACATTAAAAACAAAACTTATCTTTTTTTTCACATTTCTAAAGTAAAGAGGATCCAAGCAATTTTTATTAATCCAGTATGAAGAGATGATAGTATCGGTTCAAAATTCATTCACTCCAGTTCTGTTTTTGATTTTAAAATATGAATACATCAAATTTGAAATCAAAAGTGCTCAGCCTTATCTGGCTAATTATATTATTAAGTATATTATTATTATAAGTATATTATTAAACATAATATTAAATTAAAGTAACATTTAAAGATATATAGTAACATAATATTTACATGTGTATACGTAGGTGATCGGAACCATAGCTAGGGTTCCCAGTGCCTGGGGCCAACTTCAGATTTCGCCTCCCCCCCCCAATTTGCCGAAAATGGAAAATGTTTCATTCTAAAATTCCTTAACAACAATTTGCCATCTCCTGGATGCTGCACCCAGGGAGAGATGTTCCTCCTTGCTCTCTCCAGCTATGCCCCTGTAGGTGGTTCAGTTTTTTCATTCTAAAATTCCTTAACAACAATTTGCCATCTCCTGGATGCTGCACCCAGGGAGAGATGTTCCTCCTTGCTCTCCCCAGCTATGCCCCTGTAGGTGGTTCAGTTTAAATTAAATTAAACAGAAGCAAATGTGATGGTAATCAAAGAATCAAACCTTTTAAAGAAACTTGATTCCTCCTATCCAACTCGCATCTCAAATAAAAAAACAAAAAGGTGTGATGGGGAGTCTGGGAGAAGTGAAAAAGGCACATCACGTATATGCAGGATGCTAGTGCCATCTGTTGATAATGAAAAGAATTTCTACAATTGGTTTTGTACAGATTTAAAATTACATTTTCTAATACTGAACTCAAAATTTAAAAAATTACGTAAAGTTAAATGCTTAAAATTTGTATTTTTTTTCTCCGTGTGTGCTGTAAAATAGTGGATTTGAAAAGCTAGTGGTAATTTAAGGATGAACATTTACATTAAAATATGTTTGTAAATCAAGAATTTTCTGTGAGTTATTGCTGTAAATTCTTATTTAGAAACCATAATAAAGGTCATTTTAGTGCTATGCAAGTTATTCTAATTCTCTCTAACAGCATTATAATTAACACAAAGGAAGATTTTACTTCTAAAATTAACACAGACTTAAAAAAGGATTTTAGCATAAAGTGTTTCTTATTTGATTAGTCCATGTATCTTGTTCTGTACTAGAATAAGAGTAATATTTTCCCTCCTTCAACTAATATAAATTATCTGCAGGATGAAAATGTGGCCAGATACTTTGAAGTGAAAAACGAATGCAGATGACATAGTGAGAGAAAATATATCTTTTTAATTAGTTTCAGTGGCTTGGCAAAAAGTTACAAAAATCTTACAAACAGAGGTTACAAGCAATAGAACTAAGAACAAAAAGACCTAAGTCATTTCCTAAGAAGCCTATTTAATAGACTAGTATAAACTTTTGAAAGGGATAAGAAGATTGGATATTTTATTTTTAGAAATTTAAATGAAAATTTTTTGTTAATTTAAAAGTTAATTCCTTTTCCTTTTTGAGTGAAACTTAATGTTCTAAAAAAGGTTTAAATACCATAAATTTCTGAATATAAACCAAGAGTGTGTTTTTCTTCAAAAATTTACCCAAAATTTAAAGCCCGTGAAAGAAATTCTTGTTACATTCAAATATATTACCATAAGGGCAAAATTTTTTCCAAACAGGTAAAATGAATGGATTATTTTCCAGTCGTAAAGTAAAAATGCCAGACACCATCAATGATATTTTAATTCTGGTAACCCTATTTTAAAGCTACCACGTTTTTTTTCCCTCCCCATTCCTTTTTTGTTATGTAAACGGTCTGTGGTATCTGTGTTAGTCTTATTTTCTATGCTATTTTATATTTTGTTTCAAAAATGAGTGTGAAGAGAAATTCTTATACAGAAAATTTAAAACTATATGTGATTGCATTTGGTGAAAATTCTAGCAATAGTATATCAGCTCAGCCTTTCTCCGTAAATGAAAAATAAGTTCAATAGTGGTGAATGTGGAGTGCAAATTTCGCATCAGGTTTTCATTTTGCCGATGATGTAGTAAATTATATCATGAGCAATTTTGAAAATAAAACCGTTCATTTTCATAAAATAAATATCTCATTTTATTTGAGATTATTTTTTTTATAAACTTAAGAAGCGCAAACTAAAGAAATAAAAAAAAAGTACTGTAGTTGGTGATTTATGGCTTGTGCCTGGCTGATGGTTAAGTGCCTATATTTTTTGTGAGATTAGTGGATTAGTATATGAGCCGACGCCAGTAATTTAGTATTAGAAAAAATTCCAGGAATTCTCAGCTTATATGCAGAAAAAGCAGCTCCTGGTCTAAACTTTATTAAGTTGGAGGAAATATTTTTAATTTTACAAATGCTGTATAAGCTTTCAAATGTTCATTTTAACCAAATTTTTCTTGTCTAGTTCTAATTTTATTGTATAATTTTATATGATGATTTTTATATTTTTATAAAAAAATAGTAAGTATGTTAATAAACTTTATAATTCACCATAAATTACATGCACAAATCCTCAGAATGTATTTCAAGGGACTGCATGCTATCACAAAAATTTCTTCTTAGTAATGCTGTGTATTAAAAACTCATTTTGTTATGTTTATCTTTTTTACTCTTAACTCTTTAAGATATATAGACTTTTAAAAGAGAACAAGATGCCGATCATAGTTGGTGGCACAAATTACTACATTGAATCTTTGTTATGGGAAGTGCTGGTGAATCCTCAGGTATATTTTAAAAACTGTATTGATACAACTATACATGTAATTAAATTTCTATATGTATTTTGTCTCCTTTGTTTATGTTTTTCAAACAATATTTAATGCCATAATTGTCTGTACAAATGAAAGAAATTATCTTACTCATGTTCTCTTAATTTGTCATATAAAATAATTAGTGTAGAAATGTTTTTATGATGCAAAATTTAAAATATAAAAATAGTTCTTAAAATTGTAAATCCTTTAATGAAATATTAATTTATGTTCTAGACTAAGAGAGGTATTTTTTTCAATGTGTTTATTTTGTTGATGAGCTTTATTCGACAGTATAGTAAAAGCCTGATTATTTGTTATTCAACCAAACAGAAAACTCAAGCAATTGGAATATTTTAGAATTTTTTACGCCAAAAAGTATGCAAATAGGAGACTTGTAAAGACGTCACAGACCATGTATTGGACTGCAACTCTGAATCGTATGTACAGCGTGCATATATTTAACACATCTCTCTCTTTCAAAAGATGTTGTCCCCCACCAACAAGAGCATTTTGTTCATAGCATTATTCCAGGAATTCACCTTCAGAACCAAACACTTCTCATAGCTTTGTCATCTAACAGTTTTCACAGAAATGAAAAAAAAAGGGGGGGGGAGAATCACCAGATAATGAAATTTAGCCCCAGTAATGAATAAGTATGACATTGCAAATAATCATGAGATTTTCAACATGTTTTATGTAAACTCTTATTCAGAATTTATGGCTTATTGAGAATTAATTGCATAAAATATGGTTTTATGTAATTAATTCTCAGTAAGCCAATTTAGTTTTTTTAATAAAGAAAAATTTAGTTAACTGCTTTCTGTACATGCCTTGCATTTAGCAAAAATGATTAAAATTCGAGACACTGCTTCTATGGAGAGGAGTATTTTCAAAGTTACAAGATTTAGGCATCAAGAAAAGTGTGTATTAATAGGCACAATATTGACTTTATTTGAAAACATTGGTGATGCGATATGAAAAAGTATAGTAATGTAATTTTAATAGTTAAGTTATTTACGTTTTTATGTGCTATATTCATATTTTGTATCTGTTAATTATTTCACTGAATAAAAAGTGATCTGTTCTATCGGACTTCTGCCAATGCAGTTAGCACAAGTTTGGCAAGATCTCTACTGAATTCCATGGTCGATGAGATTTTTATAATCAAATTAAGATATTTTAGTTTAGGGTTACAAAAATATGTCTTATATTGTCTGAAATGTTTTTTTTTTTTTAAATTTTTACAAACTTTAAGTGTAGGCTGTTGGAAACTTTAATTTGGGCTTTTGGGATAAGTGACAGTTTTTTATAATCGTAGTTTAAAATTTCATCTTCCATTCATTTGGCCGTTCTACTACAAATTGCACTTTTAACATACTCAAATATCTGAAAATTTCACTCTTTCACCATTCAGCATTTCTCAATCTTCCTAGATAATCAGTCGTTTACGGTATTAAAAATGTATTATGTAAATTCATGTTTCATTAATTTAAGTCTGCTTTAAATTAAATTTTACTGCATTCTTCATTTTTCTGCTCAATTTCATTAAAAATGGTAATGGATATTTGCTATTTGTAACTCTGATTATTTTGTAACTCTGATTATTTTGTAAATTTAAGATTACATATATATATATATTTATACATGAAGCAAATAAAAAAAATGGTCCTTTCTGATTATTCACATCCCCATCAAAGAGTCGCAAACACATTTTAGACTTTGTAAAGCATTAGGGAACTTGTTGCTGACTAATTTTTGCCAAGCTGATGCACGAAAGCCAACAGCTATTTTCAAAATGGTGGCACACTAAGAATTACATTTAAGAACAAGCAAACAATAAAATTAAAGCAGGAAGCATTAGTAAAAAACACTTGCTTTTTTCAAGAAATACTTTTTTTTTATGCTGTTATTCTTCCTGTGTACACACAATCAGTTTTTCCTTAGGGGGGGAAAGTCAGAGAATTGCACAACCTACTTTCACATAGAGTGCATATCAAAATAGACATGTTATATCTTGGTTGCCACATAACTATTTTGCAAAAATAATGCTATGCCTCAGGAATACTTTTTTGCTACTTTTTGGTGGAGGCAGGAATAATCAGAATGTACCAAATTATGTACTTTCGTATGGACGACTGCTGATAGCCTGCCGTAGAGTTTTAAAATTATAGCAATAGTACAGCACAAATAAAATTTTAGTGTCAGTATATTATGAACAGTTTCAAGTCAGTCGTGTTCAAAATTGAATTCAAGGGTGTAAAAAAGGGCCATGTGATAAAAAGTCAAATTTTACAGGAGCAACAAAAAAACTGTTTAATTCTTCACAAAAATGTCAGAAGTTGATAACAGAAAATTAGGATCCATGTAATTCAGTATTTTTAAATGTCTTCTGAAGGAATGGTTTTTTTTTTTTTTTTTT
>KK117869.1:154618-179443 GCA_000611955.2 Stegodyphus mimosarum | reverse complement strand
TTTTTTTTTTTTTTTTTTTTTTTTTGTTGCTTTTGCTCCTTCTAGAAAATTTGACTTTTATTACATAGCTCCTTTTTACATCTTCCGATTAAATTTCGTTATTAATTTATTCTGTATAAAAGGAGGATTCTGACATTTGTTCATATATGAGTGTTTATCTTTTATTAAATATAATATTAGCAAGGATTAATTTTTGCATGAAGTATTTGGTCTTCAATACATTAAGAGTTACATAATCTAAAAGCTCTGCCACTAAATTTTGAAGAAATATCAGCAGTGAGATGTAATACTCGTGTCACATGTTGTTTGCAGTTTTAAGACCCCCATGATTCAGCATTTAGTATTCCATATGCTTTAAAATATGTAGTATGTTAAGATATAAATATGAAAGCAATTGTAAATATGGTTTGTGCCATTTAGTAGCTATTTGTTTCAAAAGGCAAGCTTCGGGTTCTTCATCTAAAATATATACACTCTTAGACAAAAAAAAAAATGACGCACCAAGAAGGAGTTATCTGAATGGGACGAAAATCGGTAGAAGTGATGTACATGTACAGAAAAATAAATGATTATAGTTTGAGAAAAATTGGATGATTTATTGAAGTGATAGAGCTTCACAAAATGAAAAAGTCAGTAACGCGTTTGTCCACCTCTGGCCCTTATGCTAGCAGTTATTCGGCTTGGCATTGATAGAGGTTGCGAATGTCCTCCTGAGGGATATCGTGCCAAATTCTGTCCAACGGGTGCGTTAGATCGTCAACATCCCGAGCTGGTTAGAGGGCTCTGCTCATAATGTTCCAAACATGCTCAATAGAAGAGAGATCCGGCAACCTTGCTGGCCAACGTAATGTTCTGCAAGCAGTAAAAACATGTGCAGTGTGGGGGGCGGGCATTATCTTGCTGAAATGTAAGCCCATGGTGATGTGACATGAAGGGTAACATAACGGGCCTTAGAACTTTGTCAACGTACTGCTGTGCTGTAAGGTTGCGATGGATGGCAACCAAAGGGGTCATACTATGAAATGAAATGGCACCCCAGACCATCACTCTTGGTTGTCGGCCTGTCTGTCGGAAGACAGTGAGGTTGGTATCACACCGCTGTCCGGGGCGTCTCCAGACTCGCGTTAGCTGGTCATCGGGGCTCAGTTCAAAGCAGGACTCATCAGTGAAGACTATTCTACTCCAGTCAGTGACATTACAGTGCGAATGAGCCTGATACCACTGCAAACGGGCTTGGCGTTGTACAGAGGTCAATGGTAGTCGGCGCAACGGACGCCGTGACATCAGCCCCCTTTCTGTGAGCCGTCTATGAATGGTCCTTGCGGTCCCTGAAGCACTAGTTGTATGTACAATCAATGATAATGATACATCTGGGACTGTGAGTGCCACTCTGATGATTGCTCGATATCCACGTTCTGTCGTTTCTCTAGGCCTGTTGCTTCCTTTTTGACACTGTGTGTGGCCATGGTTCACCCATTACTGCCAACATTGTCTAATAGTGGCATCGCTCCTGCTCAAAAGTCCAGCAATTTGCCGATAAGGCCAACCGGCTTCTGAGCCCAACTACACAATCTCTCTCAAATTCTGACATCTGCGCATATCGTTCGTGCACCTGTATGCGAGGCATAGCTGTTGTCTACCAGAGTATACGGAATGAAATTAGTGAAGAATTTATGACCTGGAATCGTAATATCTCCTCTTAAATATTCTGCCAGTTGTGCAGATCAGATGCGCTGTAGCAACAACCGTTCATTCATTGGCAGCCAAAATGTAAAATTTTGCATTTTCTGTCGAAATCTGTATGCGTATCAATTTGTGTCCAATTTGCTTTATATCTCAGTGCGTCTTTTTTTTTTTTTCTAAGAGTGTATTATGAAAAACACTTTGAGTCTGTTGCATGAAACTGAATATGCTCCAATGTCATGATATATCATGTATTAATTTATGTTGTCAACTATGTTATGTACAACAACTGTTATGTACAACTTTTTTTTCACTTCCACAGTAAGGGCATCTCATATTCAGAAGCCAGAAGGCTTACTGAAAACACGTAGCTTCAACCAAACACCTTCTTTGTGGTATTGAATCAAATTGGTTGACTGTAGCCCAAACTCCAATTAGTGCCCAAACTACACCAACTAAAACCCAGCAGACTCATAGACTCCAACTATTACGGATTCTCCATAGTTTCTACGGAAATTCATGAAAAACTACGAGCTATGAAAAGTATGGAAAAACTACGGATTTTACAGAAACAAGAGCAGGAGAACTAGTACGCAAAACGGAACCAACTAATTCATCCAATGATTGGCTGAATACTCGTGTTATCATATATCACGTGTTGAGTGCATTCCTGGTTTTGAAGAATAGCCAATCGTAGATCAGTAACTCCAACTGTTAATGACTTGTCAATAGTTCCCCCCCAAACATCTGTCTACTTTGTCTGTCTCCCAGGTTCCTCGCTGCTGTGTATTTAGACTGCATGCGGCTCCATTGGTTAGATTACGGTGAGAGTTTAGCTGTGTCTTGTGAACTGTGATTCAGGTGGAAGTTTTTTGTTAATAATGCTACCTCGAATGAAGAAGCCAAAGTTATCAAAGCAGAAATTTAAAAATTCGTATTCTTCAGAATTTCCATGCATCCAAAATTACGGATGCAATTAAAGCATCCGAAATCTCTGTGAATCACGCACACTGCAGTGTATGCAACAAAGATTTCTCAATTGCACATGGCGGAAAAGATGACTGTAAACGGCATGTTTTTTCTCAAAAGCATATAGAACTTGGCACTGTAAAATCTAAAGAAATAACGAATTTCTTAATTAAAGATGATGAAACAGATCCTATAAAAGCAGAATGCTATTTTGTTCGATTTAATTGAACATAATCTACCGCTTTCTGTTTCAGATCATTCCAAAGAGCTTTTCAAAGCAATGTTTCCGGATTCTGCCATAGCAAAAAATTTAGCTGCAGTCGTACCAAAACTGCTGCTATTGTGAAAACGCTTGCAGAAAGTACTGTTGCCGATATTATAAAACCAGTGTGCAGTACATCATTTTCTCTAAGTACTGATGGAAGTAATGATAACAATGATAATAAGCTGTACCCATTGGTTATAACATATTACAGTAAAGAAAAGGGAGTGATAATTACGCCATTTTTCTATTTTTACGAATAATACCGGAGAAGGTATTTTTAATTGTATAAATGAAAACTTTAAAAACAACGGTTTAGAATGGAAAAATTGCTTATCATTTTCTTCAGATAATGTTAGTAATATGATTGGAAAGTTTAAAGGTGTAGCATCATTTATCAAAATGCATCAACCAAGTATAATCATCCGAGGTTGTCCATGGCATCTCTTGCATATAGCTGCAAAAAAGGCTACTGAAAAATTAATTGGCTCAGAAATTGAAATGTTAATAGATATATATTTTTATTTGGAGAAAAGTTCGAAACGGAAGCATAGCTTCAAAGTTGCTCAACAAATTTTTGGACAGAATGAGATGGTTGTTTATTTTAGAATCTATAACAAGGATTTTGGAACAGTGGGATGCTGTGATAAATTTTTTTGAAGATCAACCAGATAACAGTGAAAATGAAGGAAAGAGATTGCAAAACATTAAAAAAATGTTACAATCACCTACCACCAAATTGTACTTGTTATTTTTGAAAAATACTTTGCCTTTGTTTATAACAGTAAATATTAATTTGCAACAACAAGCTCCTTATATACATAAATTGAGAAGAGAACTTTTTGAACTTTTGATGAATTTATTTGTTAGATTCGTAAAACCATCAGTAATTTCAAAAGAAAGTGAAGATGTTACTCTAGTTACACAGTTATCTTTTAAAGGCTGAGAATGAACCTGTTTGTTCTCATTCTGATATTCTTCTGTCAGTGCATCACTTTTTCATTGAATGTGCCTATATTTTAACAAACTTCGATTAAAGTATTTTAATAACTCTGACTGAGTTTTATGTAGGTGCTTATTTTCATCATTCATCATATTATCAGTTCTTTTGATTTTATGGCTTTCTTGTTTTAATCTTGTATGTCTGTTTCTCTATAACTTGTGTTTTTACCTAGTTTGCTTTTGAAAGTGTTTGATGTGTGTTTTGGCACAAAGGTTTTGCACCAGAAATTCCACAACCACCTACCCTTTTAATGTGTTCTCTTAAAAATTACATTTTCTGAAGGTTTTTATAGACTGGAGGTGGGTAATGTACTGCCTCTAGCTCTTGTATTAATTAATATTTAATTATTTACATTATGACAACTTGAAAATCAATAGAATTAAATGCTACTATCTATTGAGCATAAGATGAATTAGAATACTGCAATGTTGCAATCCTAGCAGTTTTTCATAGTCTGAAATTATTGCCATTCTGGCACACTTTTCAGTTTTCCAACATCCAACAATAGAAATTTTTCTGTTTTGTTCATATTTTTGGCCATGGCTCATCCCTACTTGAAATACACTAACCTCGTTGCTATAGCAAACGCCACCCACCAGATACCGTGATGGTGGCAGTTCTGAGAGACAGACAATACCTGCTTTTCTCCCTCTGACCCACACCCCTCAGCATTCCCCTATGTATTGCAGAGTTGATGATTTGTAGTTCTCTGTGCGTGCTTGTAACAGTCTCATCTTGTATTGCTATTGGCCATTGTTAAAATCTATTTATTGTTTTGCTTATTCTGAGATTTTACTAATACATGGTTTTATTATATTTTTAGTAAGTACATGCTTTCTTAAAGACACTGTTAGATATTCATTTTTCTTCATCATGTCAAATTGCAAAAGAAGAAAATTAAATGAAGAAATCAGGAAATTTAATATAGGGTGGAAGTTAGATTATTTCTTTACTTCTGTGAAAAATAAAATGGTGTGTTTATTGTGCAACACAGTTTTGACTATTTTGTAAAAAGCAAATGCAAATAAAACACTATTTGACTCATAAAGAAGGTAAATCTCGACAAGCTTCAGTGCAAAAATTGAAAAGTGAAAAGCATCATCAACAGACGTCTTTTAATGCTTTTATAAAAAAAAAATACTACTGTAGTTGCTGTTACTTACAAAATAGCACATATACTTGGTAAAAAATCACACTATTTGGTGACATAGAAATAATTAAAGCATGTATTGTTGAAGCAGTAAGTATGATAGATCCATAAAAAGTTAATAAAATAAATCCAAACCACCGTTGCTTCTTTCAAGAACTGTAACAGATTGGCAGCACAAATTAGCTGAAAATGTAACAGAGCAACTTCATACAATTGCACAAAATGAAAATTTTTATTTTTACTTAATTACGTATTTTTCAATTGCTTTAGATGAATGTATTGATAAAACTAGCTCAGTGCAAAACTAAATATTTTCAGTATTAGAAAGAACTTCTTGCTCTGGGTTACACTAACTGGAAGAACTTGCGAAGTTGAAATTTTCGGAAACTTCAGAGAAATATGCCATTGATTACAATTAAGTAATTTAATCAGTGTCTGCACAGATGGGCACCTTTCATGAGATGTAAAAAAGAAGGATTCATTGCTTTATTAAAAAAGGAAAACTTGAAAAAATTTATATCATTTCACTGTTTTGCATCAGCAAAATATATGCCATTTTGCAAGACACTCTGGAAAGAACTATTTCGGTTGTCAACTGTATTCACGTAAATGCAATTCATCATCGTTAATTTCAGCAGATGCTAAATTTAGATGAGGAAACATACAGTGTTGATCTAACCGTACTACTGCAAGGTTTGCTGGCTATCGACGGGATAGGTTTTGATGAAAGTTTTAACTTTACGTAACATATTTTAAACTTTTTTTCAAGAACAGAGAAAACTATGTGATCTATCAGATGAAGCATTTTGCAGAAAAATTTCACTTTTGTCTGATATTATGACAAAAAAAAATTAAAATTTTTGCCTCCAAGGTAAAATGAAGCATACATATGAAATGTGGCAAAGATCCAAGCGTTTTGAAGAAAATTAACATTTTTCAAAACATTATTCTCTTGCTTGGATGTATCTGCAGAACACTTCCCAGAGTTTTCAAAAATGTGAAGATAAAACATTCTATGGATCTGTAGTTGTCTTGGATTTTTTAATAGAAGAAAATACTAAAAGACTTTCAGATTTTGACAAACGCACTTCTGCTATGAACCATATTTAGTAGATATACCAAAGCACCTATGGAACTACAAATGGAGTTATTTGAGTTGTTGAAGATAGTATTCTCAAATCTCTTGCTGTCGCTGAAAAGGATCCCATAGAAATCTTGAAAAATGCTGTTGAATATCCTTGTGTACAAGAGTATGCATGCCATTTACTTTCCTTCTTTGGAAATATTTACTGCTACAAGTCAGCATTTTCTCTTATGACAAAAATTAAAAATAGTTTAAGAACACAAATTACAGATGCCCAGTTAGAGGATTTAATAAGCTGCATGTTATAAAGTTTCATATAAATATTCAATTACTTTTAGGCAAGAAACAAATGCAAATATCCCACTAAATTAAATTTTCCGTCAGATTTTAACATTATTTTACATACCGTTTCTGTTTATATGTATATATATATATAATTTAATATTATTACTTTTCTATTGTTTTTCTTTGTAATGTAATAAATTTTATTGGAAAATAATATTACTTTGTTACTTTTATTTGAAACAGTATTTAAATATATGTAATTATTTATTAAAAATTATTAAAGATTAATGTTATAATAAGTTATTAGTCATGTGTGAATAAAAAAATATTTTATATTGTAAATTTTTATTTTAATAAATGACTTGATATTGTTTTGCATTATTTCTATATAATGCAATAAAGTGTAAAAACTATTCACATTTATAGGTCATAAATTATAAGTCACATTTATAGGTATGTTAACTTGTGTAGCCTCTTTTATCACTGCCTAATTTAAATATGGACTCTCATGATAAAAAGGTTTCCCACCTCTGCTATAGACTGTTACTTAATTTATTGCCACTAATAATTTTATTTTGAAAGCAAAAATTCTTAGTGCATTATTTACAAAAACTGTCAAAAATTAAAGTCAAATTTGCAATTAAGTGATCAACTATGATTAGTTTTCAAAGATTTGGTTATTTATTTTTTGCAACTTTAAAATTCATGTTCTTTGATATGAAATTTTAATGCTCGTTTAGTTTGAGCAATATATGAGAAACTACAATGATAGTGTTTCTCCAAGAAATAAAACAGAGATGGGATGAACTGAATAAATTTTACTAATAGGTGAAAAAAATGATCTGAAAATAAAACATAGAATTCGAGCAATTAGGTAACAGACAGAAGAATAAAATGGAATGATAACAAGGTAATTGAGGTTATATCCAATGGCAGAATTTTTTTTAATATTGACAAAAGAAATATCTTTTGAAAGCTTTGCCAATAATTAGACGACAAAATCGCTTTGTTATTTATATATTACATTTCCCAGGTCTTATAAACATAATATCTTTATTGGAATTGTTTAAAACGTTACCTGAAATTGGAAGCATCAACTTACAAATATTTTTTTAAAATCTTTTTGATTGATTTTAATTTTAAAATATTGTGACCAGTGGTGTACAAATTTCCATTTTTATTCCAGTATTTAAAGGATATTCAGTTTCTGTAACTGTTAAATATTACTTAAATAAGGTAGTAAAATAAAGCTAACTAATTTGCATCAAATCTAGAAATCTTACATTATTATTATAATAATAATGTAAATCTAAATCAGAAAACTTTATTCAGGTTTTACTTCATACAAGTTGAGAATCTTTATGATTTCTCTACTAGCCTAACTTCATTTTCATGTGTTATTTTGTTGCTTAATTTAGTTAATAATATTTAATATTGATTATTTTTTATTGACGTCATTTGTTATTCCAGAATTTAAACTGCAGTGGGATAAATTAGCATATCTTTGCTTTTGTATAGTGTTTTCTATCTTCAGTTTTTAGATAATGTTAAATATAAAAAATTTTAAAGTATATTTTACTAACTTTCGTTTTTAGGAAGAAGGAAATAAACTCCTTTGGGATGAGGAAAGACAAAATGAAAATAAATTGTCAGAGGATTCCCTAAATTTTTCTGATATCAGTTTATTGCTTCAACAGAAAATCACCCAAGATTCTGTACACGATGTGCCAAATGATATTTTACATAAGGCATTGCAGCAGGTTGATCCTGATATGGCCAATACCCTTCATCCTAGGGATCGAAGAAAGGTCATTAGGTAATTGTAGCTGTTAAATCTTGATTTACTATGTGATCCTGACAATACTAATTCAGATTGAAAAATTTTATGGCAGGGTATTTTGTTTATTTTTTATCATAATCAATTTTCTTGAAATATGTATTTTTATGTGTTATCAGATTCTCTGGCATCAGTTAGATCATTTGTACTTTATGATGAGATTGTATGGGGCATTTCTAAACTAATGGAATAAATTGTAAGTAGTAATAGAGCACTCTGAAACAAACACTTATGCATGATTTCGCATTAAATGATTAGTGCCAAAAGGTGCTTTCTATTTATTTAATGCCTGCAATATGCAATCAATAATCTGCATATATAGAACAGTAGCATTTCTACCAGCTATGGTTCTTAGTAAATATAAAATGCATATTTTATCTATGACTACTTAAATAGCCTATAACTTTTCCAAGAATATTTAACCCTTTCGTCCTGAACGGTACACATGTGTACCACTGATGTTTAAAAATATCTGCAGAACATATTTAACATTATAACTAAATGAAAAGTGTACCACGACATCACCCCAGTGTATAACACCATGCAGATTTCACTAAATGTAAGGTTATGTTTGTTAATAAACTAGTGAGCATTTGTATTATACATTTTACAGTAAATTTGTGCAAGAATAAACTTGATTTTATGTAAAATTATATTCTGTAATAATATGTTTAGAAAAGAAATAGAATATCAGGTATGTATGAATTACTTGGATTTTAGAAATTATTTATCTGGTATATGTATGTACCAACTGATATTATTACCGGTACACATGTATACCATTATTTATTATCGGTACATATGTATACCATAATTTAGGCAAATTATTGTTTCAGACAATAAATTATGCGGCTTTAGATACATACAAGGCATGTAACCACATCATGGATGGCATACATAGCCAACCGCAATTCCCTAAGAAAAAACAATGAAAAAATAACAAAACTACAGGGAGTAAGTAACCTTATAATAATAGAAGTTGCTTTTGTTTATGTCTGAAAATCTATTATTCATATTCAGGGATGAAAGGGTTAAAGGGAGGATATATTTCTTTTAACAAATCCTGCCTGAAATAATGGAGCATCTGCAAGTAGCCATTCACCATGAAATTTGATTCTAGCATGAAGAAGTGTCAGTTAATTTTAGCACTCACTTGAATACCAGTCACATTTCCAGTCTGATGAACTGGCTGACAGCCCTCATACTTACCATATTCTGTCTCTTCTGTACTTCATTTTACAGGATTATCTTAATTGCTTAATGCATAAGTCTTCCACTGATTCTGATGAGGAACTAATTTCACACTTTCAGTAGCTGCTGCAGATTTCCAAGAAATGCCTGAGATTTTTTAGAACATGCCTGACATTTTTTAGTACTGCTTGTAAGAATATACTACTTATAAGAATATACTACTTATAAGTTTGATTTAATTTATATATTTATTTCTGTGATTTTTATTTGATGTTGAACTTTTTCTTGATGCTTAATGTTCCACTCTTTTATCTTAAACAAAGCTTTGTTTTTATTTGTGTGCCATTCCTATTCTTTGTATTGTAAAAGAGTATGTGTGGAACGCTGAATAATGACTTAATTTGCAATTGTGCATTCTATTATGAAAAATGTTTGCTTCAGTGTGTTCTATCACCTCTTTAAGTTTTCTTTTTTTCTTTCTTTATTTTTTTTAAATACCATTTGAATTACCTAAAGTAAAAATTACTTGTGAATATTATGAATACTACTCAGCAGTGGTAGATAATGATAGGGTTATCTGACAGAAGATGCTCTGGCATATTAGATATTAAAAATGCTTTTGGCTTAATAGATATTTTTGTAATTAAAGGTGTTTGTCCATTATCAGTGCTTTAGGAAAATAAAAGCCATGTAAGAATTTTTATGGAAGCACTGTATAAATTGTATCACCAAACATTATGTGATTATATATTTTAAAATTGCACTGATGTTACTGGTGGATATATTAAATTATATATTATTGAATTCGCTGAAAAACTAAAATCGTTTAGCTGTTATTATGTCTTTAATCCATCAGAATTATACATAAACATATCCATCAATATTTATATTTCAGAATCCAATCCTGATAACAGAAGAGTATTGGTAAACTTATCAGCAATTCAGTGGCTAAAACTGTAATACTGATTTTTCATTTTTATATTTATAGCATGTTTTGTTTTATATTCCTACCATGTTGACAGTACATTGACTGCATGTGTGTTTTAGTAGGGTTTTTTTGTCCTTCCTAGGTAGATAGGTCTGAAATATTTTGCTGTGATTTATTCAGTGAATAAAGAAACCGAAAATTAATAAATCCATCATTCAGTAAGGGGTTAGCTTCTTTATTTAAAAGAATTAAATATGCAACTACAGTCTGCATCACCAAAGATTCACATTTTTTGGAGGGGTTGGGAATGCTTGATATATTGTTTATATTGTTGCAAAGATCTCTTATTAAAATTATCAAACACTTTCAGTAATAAAAAAATTCATAGATTTGACAGAAATTCCATATTATCATTTAGAAAATCAGAAAGAAGATAAAGATTTGTTAATTGGAAATTGTACTTTGGAACTGCTAAGAAAGTTAAAATATAGTAAGAAAAAAAGAATATTTTGCATCTTTATGAGAGTATTATGAAACAGCATGTAATTATGTAATCAGAAATTTCCCTCTAAGTAAAATATCATGCTGAAATTCTTAATTTAAAAGAAGGTGATAATTTATCTTTTAGTGGTGTTCTATATTTTATGGATAAATTCCCATCTCTTCTCACAATTAGAGAGGGAGAAAATGATAATATGGCTTGAAATACATTTCAAAAGCAACTTACAATACATCAATGTGAGATATTTTAAGCTTGTTAAACTTGATGGTGTTGGTGCAATTGTTTTGATTGGTATCGTAAGAAAGATATGTATAATGGATGCAATTCCTAACTAAGTTAGCATTGCTTAAGTTCTGAAAACTGTTTTAACCATACGTTACAGGAATACAGAATGTGAGCAATACAGAAAATGGCAATGCTAAAAAGCATTGTCAAAAGAAAGAAAAGACTCTGTTCTTCTCCTCTATCTATGACAACACAAACTGTTGAGAAAATTTTGATTGTCAAATATAAAAAGAATGATATGCATCATGAAACTAATTTTTTTAATTTTTTTTAATGAAGCAAATAAAGTACTGTGAATATGTTAAAATAAATGTCATTTTATTGTTTTCTTGTTGGGGCTCTCTTTTGCTAATTATGTTTCTGCTATATGCAAATTATTTTCTTAATTCTTATTTTTTTCCAAAAATTTTGTAATTTTTACTCTTTTGGCAAGTTTGATAAATATTATTTATCTGAAATACTGAGATAATGCATAATATTAATTCAGTCAGAAAACTGCTTATTGAATAATAATTATGTATAATACAATCATTATATTTCTAAAAAATATTGTATTCAAATATGAAGTGCAGGAAGCAAAAACTACCTCTCTAGAAAAAAGCTTAAGTTCTAAAAATTAAAAGATTAAAGAAACTATATATTTTTTCTGATAGTTATAAAACTATTAGAAATATATTTTGTTAAAAAAATGATCAATTCATCAGATGTATGTTAATATTAAATAATGCATGCTACTCTTCTTCTTTTTTGCTACTAAATATTATTAAATAATAGTATTTATTTTCTGGCAAAATATCCCGATCTGCTCTTTGTTCTGAAGTATTGAAGAATTGTAATTTTTTATGTGCTTAGAGGATTATTTCTTTCATGCATTTTGTGTTTTTCTCACTGAAATTTCTAATTAAAAATATAACTTGTTTTTCAGCTAAATTCATGAATTTTGCTGTACATTTTAAGTAAACTGATCTTTTTTGATCAGTTGCATGTGAAAGCATGTTAATATTAAAATATTAAATCTTTTTAGTACTCCAGCCACTCAGCTATGGTAAGTTAAATGTAAAGGTAATATGCACTATAAAAATCATCGTAAAAAGAGGGAGAGCAACCATTAAGATGTTCTACATGATATATATTTTCAAATTTAAATATATATATACAGTAGAAATCCAGAAATTCACAATTCTTGGGACCTGGTTGTGCGGACTTCAGGACAGAAAAGATAAATCATAATATTCAGACTAAAAGTGTAAAATAAGGTATATTAGATACATTTAATTAAATTATTATATACATTATTACAATAATATACATATACAGTATTACAATAATTTATTATATGCATTAAATTATTGTTATATTAATATATATATACCTTACAAAGTCCGTAATCCGGACTCGTCTGGACCTCACCGATTCCGGATTATAGATCATCAATTTAAATCTGGTAAGATGGCATGCAGAAATTATGCAATTAAAAATATGAAACAGTAATTTATGAAAAAAAAAAGCAATTATGATCTAAAGGATATCAAATTTTACAAAAAAAAAGCTTAATATTTATTTGTTTACTTTATTAATCATTTCTTTCAATGTAAGTTGTTTAAGTTGCTTTGTTTTTTGTGCTAATACTTTCTTTTTAATTCTATAAACAGACATAATTGTTCAGTTACAAAGTTCCACTGCTCAAGTCCTGTAATTGCTGTGTCGAGAATATCGACTAACTTGTCAATCGAAATTTTTCCGTTTCCAATAACCTCTCTGTCACTGTCTTCACTATCGGAAGCGGTATTTTCTGGATCTAGAACCATACTACAGATTTCGCCGTCCATTAATTGATTGATGGATGGGGCATTGCCGTCGCAATGAAAAACTTCTGTTATATCATCTTCATTTACTACTGCTTCTCCGCATTTCTTTACATAATCCAATAACTGGAAAATTTCACCTATAGTTTACGATGTCCGAAAACCTTCAGATTTGCAGCTATCATCTTCATCGTCCTCACCATGAAATATGGTAGCTGGCCATAAATTATGCCAAGCATTTTTTAACGTATCAGGAGACACATCCTCCCACAATCTTGCGATGCTCCACACAGCAGATTTTATGCTAAAATATTTTTTAAATTCTTGAATAGTCTTGCCATTGTTCAATAAATTTAACATAGATTTTAAAAATGCTACTTTATATTTGCATTTCAGCTCGAGCACTATTCCCATATCCATAGGCTGAATGATAGACGTACAGTTTGGAGGGATGAATAATACGGATACATTATCTTTCACTAAAACTTTAAGTGAAGTATGCACCGAACAGTTGTCAAAAGTCAGGACTATTTTTGAGTCATCAGGTAAACCAATCGAATTCAAATGTCGCCGAGCCTCGGGTATAAAATGATTTTCAAACCAATCATTCTTCAACACTTTTGTCATCCATGCTTTTCTATTTGCACGATATATAACGGGGAAAATCGTTACTCCTTTAAATGCTTGAGGTCATGCATGTTTTCTGATTACAAAAAGTTTGCACTTGTGCGTTCCTGCAGCATTTGCGCACACTAAAATTATTAGTCTCGCTTTAGAATCTCTGACACCAGTTGGAGCCTTTTCTGTAGAGGTTGCCAACATATTTCGCAGTACATATTGCCAGAAAAGACCAGTTTCATCAGCGTTGTAAATTTGTCCTGGAGATAAATGTTCGCTAGTAATGAGTTCAATGAATTCTGCAAATTCGTCAGCAGCTCCAGTATCAGTTGAAGCTTTTTCACCTGAAATTTTTAATTGTCTTATACCATGGCGATTTTTAAATTTGGTTAACCAACCTGTTGAATATGTGCATTCAGTGTTTAAGTTAATTTCTTTACGAAATATTTTGGCTTGAACCATTAGCATTGGTCCCGTCAATGGCACGCCCTCGCTGCAACAATGTCTGCCCCATTCAATCATCACTTTGTCATGATTGTCCCTTTTAGCATAATGAACCCTTTTTCTGTTATTCATTGCCAGTGGGGTGTCGGAATCCACAAAAAATCCCAAAAGTTCCTTTTTCTTTTTGCTTAAGTCATATAGAGTTGACTTTCTAATGCCATACTCCTCGCATAATTTTGAGACGGATATGCCTTTATCCATTTTTTGCAGCAATTCCAGTTTTTGTTTGATGAACATTAAAATATGTTTTCTCTTTGGCAGCTCCAGAATCGGCAACTCTTTTTGACATAATCAAAAGTTTAAGCTTAATTTTTATAAAATTGCTCTAACAGTCTGCAAAAAATAATAAGCCGGATCCAATTAGAAGATTAAGGAACAGCGCAATCTGCAACATTAACTGAAATGCCTTAGAATCAGTAAAGATAATTTTAGCCTAGTTTATCTCTTTGAAATCCAGACCCTTCGCTATTCTGTGTCCTCAAAATACCAAACCGCCCGAAATACTTTTCCAGTTTCACAGCAATTTCCTCCCCTCCCCGTCCATTAACGCAGAAAATAGGTGTGAAGATTTCGAATGACATCCTTTGTACTTTCTAACAAAGATTCCATTAGGCTTTGACCCCGTTCTTTGTAAAACTATTCTGAAGGCTAGACTAACAAGCCTTTCTGGCTTTGTTATGATCACGGCTGAGATTTTGTTTACTTCCTTATTTTGATAGGACCTTTATTGCTGTTGAAAGCTTTCCTGCACTTTTATTGCTGTTAAGAGCTTAAAAGCACACTATACCACAAAAGAATCAACAACGAAATGTCACAAGCAACCAAACGATAAGAAACCTCTTAGGACAAGCTGTCTGCAGTAAACTGATACAATGCATTTGGAGAAGCTGCACCTGCTACACCTTAGGTGGAGGGAAGAAAACAAGATTGGAGTGTCGGCCGTTTTCGAAAATATGCACGTTTTATTATGGAAGGAAAAAAATCGAATGCGCATGCGTAAAGCATACAAAAAAAGTTTGTGGCTTTGAGGTCTGGATTATGGACGTCCGGATTACGGACTTTGTACTGTATATATATTGGGTTGGCAACTAAGTAATTGCAGATTTTTTTTAGAAAATCAAAGACAATTTTTTCATGGAACTAAATAACTTTATTCTTTAATGTATTGCCCATTTTGATCGATGACCTTTTGCCATCTTTCAGGTATGATTTGACATCATCATAATTATTGAAATTTTTACCATTCAAGGAGTTTTGTAAAGATCGAAACAAAAAGTAATCAGATGATGCAAGGTCAGGACTATATGATGGATGTGGCAAAACATCCCAAACAAACTCCAGTAATTTTTGACGAGTGACTAAAAATGTGTGTGGCCTTGCATTGTCATGATGGAATACAACACCTTTTCGATTTCTCAATTCAGGCCACTTTTCTTCAACTGCATTGTTTAATTTCGTTAGTTGTTCAATGTAGACATCAGAATTGATCGTTCGGTTGGGTGGTAAGAGTTCAAAGTAGACAATTTCTTTGTAATCCCACCAAACTGATAACAAAACCTTCTTTTGATGAATATCAGCTTTTGATGTTGTTTGAGTTGGTTCACCTCCTGGCCTGCTCCACGATCTTTTCCGCTTGATATTGTTGTAAACAACCCATTTTTCATCGCCAGTTATCAGCCGTTTTAAAAATCGATCATTTTCATTACGTTTCTTTAGCAAATCGCAGCTGTTAATGCGTTGCGTTAAATGCGTTTCTTTCAGTTCGTGTGGAACCCATGTATCGAGTTTTTGAACATAGCCAAGTTGTTTTAAGTGATTTTCAATGCATGTATGTGATACATGAGTCTTTTCTGCAATCTCACGTGTTGTACTGTGACGATCCGAATCGATTATGCTTTGATTAGGTCGTCATCAACTTCAACTGGACGACCAGAGCGTTTTTCATCTTTGAGTGAAAAATCACCAGAATGAAATTTGGCAAACCAATTTTGACACTGCCATTCTTTTAAGGCTTCGTCACAATAAACAGCACACAACTTTTTATGAGCTTGCAATGCGTTTTTCCCTTTGCGGAAATAAAATAGCAAAATATGACGAAAATGTTCCTTTTGATTTTCCATTTTTCAACGAACGCCAAACGAAAACTACGCAACCGATCCAAAAACATTTTTTACTGATTCACAGCTGAATTGCCAACTATCAAATAACAAAATGTGTTTTACATTTGTACTACATCTGCAAACCTAAAAATTCAACTGAAGCCATCTATGAGTGAAATCCGCAATTACTTAGTTGCCAACCCAATATATATATATATATTATTATATTATATTATTTATATTAGTGATTACAGGAGTATTTAAAAGTATTAAAGACGTATCAATAAAGACATATAAAAATAAGGGATATTAAAAAAGTTTTTTTTTTTTGGTAAATTATATAGTCATAATCTCTTGCTCTGTTGTTCTAAAAATTTTTAGTGTTTTTCATCATGTTCCAAACCTTCATTAAAAGATATTTTCTCACTCCTATCAAATTCACTATTTGTGTCAGTGTTGGAATCATTTTCTTGCTGTAGCGAGTTCAAAACAGAGCCAATGATTTCATCACCGGTCATCTGATATACCAGTGTTGGCTCATCTGATCACATCATCCATGTTAAAAACCTGTTCTGGGCTAAGATTTTCTTTTGCCACTAACACAGAATAATCATTATTCGGTAATTATGATGTAATTATTTGATAAGTATTTTTTCTTTGGTATTTTCTTCTCCATGTTGTGGTTTCCGGAACCTATAAATTGAATGTTTATATTTTGAGAGGCAGCGCAGATTTCAGGTCAGCCGATTTTCGGTATTTAACTGTATTATTTACATCTTGCCATTTTAAAGAATTTTATCAGAGAACAAAAATTTATTTTTCAAAGAAATTTTTTTCCTTCATAATTTAATTTTATTAAGCACCATTTTTATTGCAAGTGTAAATAGTGATGAAATTTCATATTAAAAAGCATATTTTAATGAATGAAATTCATAACATTTTGTTTATGCTTGAACTATGAGCACGGTTTCAAAACAAAAATCTGACTTTTGTTTTGACTTTGTACCTAAATCTGTTTTTGTTTGTATGTGTGCTCAAGATTAGTAAATAATCAGTATAGCAATTATAGCATATTAATTTAAAACTTTAAGGACTGAAAAAAAATTTGATGGCTTAGTTATGGATTAATTCAGTCACTCAGAATTCTTAAACATATTTATGCATATAGTTCAGCTGTTAAGTTTGTTAAATATTAATGAAAGAAAAATTATAAGTAAATTTTCAACTGAATTTAAGGCATTACTGTAACTGAAGCAGGATTTTTAATTTGCAAAATGTAAAGTATTAGGATATGGCTGATACATGTAATGGTTGTCGAAAACTATCTTGATATTTGTTTAAAAAACTTCTTATATTGCTTTTTATTTTTTTCATAATTAGTTCTATTTGACTGTATTACTATTTTGTATTGTGTAATATTTTATCATGAAACTATCATTTCATAATTTTTTAGGAGTCTTCAAGTATATCAACAGCATGGTCGCACCCATAGTGAAATATTAGCTAAACAACGCTCTCAAGATGGAGGCTCAACATTGGGAGGACCATTACGTTTTAAAAATTCTGTTATGTTATGGTTACAGTGTGATAAGGAAGGTATATACAGAAACCCTATGCCAATTTTATTTACTGTGTTGTGAAACTATAAATTATAGTTACTATTAAATACACAAATAAAATGTAGCATACAGTTTTATTAGAAATGTTATTCTATATCTATCGTAGTTAGCCGATGTTAAAATTTAGTAACATAGAATTCAAAAATGGAAGCACTATAAGATATTTTAATGTAACTATGATACCATCTCATTTCATACTAATGATATTTGCAAAAATATGTTAGTTTTATTTGTAAATTAAGTAACTGGATAGAATCCAAGTACTTAATTTAAAATTTTATATTCAGGTAGCGATATTCATACAATAAAAAAGTATACTTCTACAGAAACTGCTCACATGTTTTAGATGATTTTTCTTTGCTGCAAAAAAAAATTTTCTGCCTGGAATATTTTTTAACTGCAACTATATTTTTGAAAGCATAAATTATTGTCTGTTAATTGACAGTTTTGTTTTCATGCAAAGTGTCGCTTTTAAAGAAACAATGGATGGGAGGCTATGTTTTCTTTTTGAAGAAAATTATTCATATCTAGTTATTAAAAAACATTGTGAAAGCCATGATTTTTCAATATCTAAAGCTACGATAGGTAATGTTGTGAACAACAAAGAAAAAAAAAAAAATGTTGAAGATTAGCTTCAATTGGAAAAATTGTTCAAAATGCATACCCAAGGAAAAAATGGAATGTTTCGAATGTTGCAAAGGTAAGATCTTTAATGTTAAAAGAAAATCTGCCAACTCAAAGAACAGTTGCAAAATCGTTAAAATGCTCTGTGTCAACTGTAAATAAAGTGATAAATGCTGATTTGAATTTTAAAAAGTTGACAAAACATAATGTGCATCATCTTTTTCGACAGCATATCACAGAACACGCTGCAGAATTCTTTATGAGAAAAACTTACCCAGAAAAAATGGAAAAATGTTGTCACAATAGATTGGAAAAATGTTGTCACAATAGATGAATCTTGGGTGTATTTAAATTACTCCAATCAAAAGCGATTCATTTATCAAAAAATCTTAAAACATGGTTTAAGGAATCTAAAAAATGTTTTTCTGAAAGATTTATGATTATTGCTGGTTTTTCATATAACAGCAAATTAAAAATAAAGAGTGAAGGAAAATGTTAAGATCTGCTCCACATATTATCAAAAACATATTTTATACCCAATTTTCAAATATGAAATACACAGTGTTATCAATCAGTAGAACTGCATCAAGACAAAGCAAGCAGTGACACATCCAAATCTGCTTTAATTTCCTGGAAAAAATGGAACATTAAACAGGTATGAAGGCCGTATCCTTCATTCTTATCCATACTAAATCTCCTGATCTATAACCAGTGTATTTTTGTGCTTTTGGACTTTTAAAAGCGGTTTGTCCAAACATTGATTTACAATCTCCTTAAACTTTGGAAAGTCGTTTGAGAGCAATGGGATAAAATACCTCTTTCGATACTACAAAAAGTTTTATTGTGTTGGAAATTACAGCATATAAAGTTTATCAAATATCTCGATACTTTTTTTTTTTTTTTTTACGTAGGAGATGCGTTTCCATTTGGGAACACAAACGAAAAAAAAAATTATTGCAGATGGCAAAAACAAGTCTTTGGAATGAAAAAATTCATCATGTAACATGAAATGCTTGTGCTGTTGGTGTATGAAGCATGATGCCACAAACAAAATTTCTTTTGTTTGTGTTGAGGGCAATGTTAACTTTTATTGGAACAACAAGGCTTAAATGTAGAAAGTTTGAAACTAGTCCTGAAAATTTATGAATATAGTGCTGGTTCTTGTTGCCTTAATGCCTTCAATAATCATTAGTTAGCATGTTATTTTAACTAAGATTTGAACTATTAACATGCATGCAGAGCACTGCCAAGGCTTCATAAAAAAAGGGAGCAAAAATTGCTGTATACTTATTAATGACTCGCATTGCGTCACACAACGTTAGTCAAAACTTTTTTTGTGTCTTTTGTAAAGTGTTTTTTCCTTTTCTTTAACTTTTCTGTATATAGCAAATAAAACTTCAATATTTCTGAGCAAAAAAATTGTTTCTCTCCATTAAAAATTTGTATAAAAAAATGATCATTTTGGTACTTCTTTGGAAACTTTTTTCTAATTTTGAGTAGATCTCATAGAGGGCACAACCAGTCAAATATTTTAAGGAGACATATCAGTCCTTTAGAAACATTAGACAATAAAATGGATCAAAAGGTGAGCTTATTATTTTTTCTTGGTTGGTATAAATATGCATTTTTTTAAATGTTGCGAAAATGCAATGTCAATTCAGCATTTATGAATATATACGGATTTTCATAGATAGTGGTATTTTCTTATACAAATTCTACAAAACAACAGTTCCAAAATAATGGATATCCAAGAAAATTTTTTTGACATTGAATGAAGCATTGGAATTTATAAAAGAGTTATTTGAAGATGTTTTGGAACTTTCATCACATGATGATGATCAAGGAGAAACAGATTTAGTAGTGATTCCCCAGATCCAGGCATTTTAAACAGTGAAGAATGCACAGATGATGATGTGTTAATCAGAATTTGCCAATGTTGGAAAGAGGTATCAGGTGAAATCAAGATTTTTTCATCTAAAAAAACATAAAAATGCATCGAATTTATCAAAAATTATTTTTAAAAAATTCTGAATTATCTACAAACAAAATTGCTTGGAAAATATTTTCTGTATAATCAGTGATGCAAATGATCAAGAGTTCACACAAAAAAAAAAAAAAAAAAAAAAGGAAAGAAAAATTGCATGACATTAGAGCCTGTACATGTATTTGTACAATTGGTAAAATCAGAATCTTTTGGAACATATCACCCAAGAAAGTCTAAAACTTGTAAATCAGAAAAATAGACGAAATTGTTCTCTTTCTGCTCCTGTGTTGAGATGCATTATAGGCTTTCTGTTTTACACTAGCTGTGTATATCTTCCTCAGGTATTTGCACCTTAAAGTACTGTATTTAATGCAGTGCAATGTTCTTGGCTATCCAAGATGTTATACTTAGGAAGAAAGCAAATCATGATGCTATGCAAGTCATAAATCTGTGCTATAACAGCATATAATCTGTGCTAAACATATCAGAGATTTTAATCTTAACCGTCATTACTTACTCTAAAATTAAAGAATATGAACTAAAATTGTACATTAAATGTCAGTTAAACTTACGTAACATGTATAGGAAATCAATGTATATTAACATAATTGTTAGCTGAGAAATTAATGTTTTGAGTTAAAATTGTGACAGTTAAGTTCAAAATTTAATAAATTTAAGTGTAAATCTTCTTTTATAGCTGTTTTTTTTTGTTTTTTTTTTTTTTTATTTTTTTATGAATGGCGGGCACTTGCCTATAATGGCATTGGCCACTACTAAGGCCAGAAGTGGTGACCATTTTATTGTAGAGGCACCTAATAGGCGGCCACCGCTACCTCCTATGAATGGACAGACAATTTTACATCCATGCCTTCTCCGGGATTTGAACCCGGGCCCTTCACTATCACAGTCAGGCTCCCCTAACCACTATAGTCTGGGCGGCTGGTTGTTTTAAGTTAAATTAAGTGATTAATCTTTAATTATTTTACTGGTTGTAATGTTTTTAAAGTCATGAGATTAAATTTGCTTGGAATGTGAATTTGATTTATTAAAATGATCGTCCAATAGCTGTCCAATTTCACAATAGCTGTCAATTATAGCTGTCCAATTTCACATTAGCAGTGTATAATATATTATCATAAGAATTCACATTTGGAAAAAGTACAAACTGAATTTGTACTTTTTATTTATTTATGAAATAAAATGCTATCTCTGTCCAATTTCACATTAGCAATGTATAATATATTATGATAAGAATTCGCATTTGAAAAAAATACAAATTGAATTTGTACTTTTTATTTATTTATTTTTAGCACTGTATTTAGAACAGGAAAAAGTATTATAATCAATTATTTTATTTATGTATGGCTGATAATTTTATTTTTCAATAGTTTTGGAGCGACGGCTGAATGACCGTGTCGATGATATGATAAAGAGAGGACTAGTTGATGAGCTGCTAGGTTTCCATAAGTGCTATAATGAAAAACGTTTAGCAAGTGAGTAAGTAGAATTTTTTTTTTTTTTTTGTCTATTCTTATTTATGTACATTATTATATTTCTACCAAATGCTAGAAACTGTAGAGATCAATGTTACATAACTTTTAAAATCTATTCAAATTAAACACATTCAAAAATGTCTCCAGTGGAGATATTGCTGACACCTCACATTATATTCCTTATAAAATATTGGATTGCTTAATTGATCCCCCCAACTCAGTAAAAATACTTTATATAATCTAATAATGTATTTAATACTTCAATTAAAATTTATACAAGTAATTAGAATTTTATTAGCCTTATTTAGATTATACTTGTTAAATTTTTATTAAATATTTCTGATATTTAATTATGAAAATAAACTTCAGCATGGAAGAATTGTGAAATAACTATTTCATTACAATATGATTGCTGGATATCATTCAGTATTCTTATAATGTTTTAGCACTGTATACTGTATTTCAATTATTTAATGCTGTCTCTAGCATCTAATGCGTTCAAAAGAATACAGTCAATAAATATGCTAGGATGGAGTTCTAAATCTTGTTTCATACTATCATCTTGTGATAAAATTATTAAAATATTTCCTTCTTATGGCATTGCTTTTAGTTATAACATAATTATGCTTTAGAAGTGAAGAGAAAAGAAGGTTGTTTTAATTATAAATTCATTTTAATAAATAGGAAGTATCAGTACATATTTATGATTACTGTTATTATTTCTGATTTCATATCAATTAAAAGGTGTAATTTAAATGTTTTGTAGAAAACCCTCATATACCGAAGGCATATTTCAATCAATAGGATTTAAAGAATTCCATGAATATTTAATTCTTCCTGAAGAAAAAAGAAATGATACCAGTGGTAAAAAAGCTTTGGACAAAGGTAAAATTCATTGATTTTTATCGCATTATTTTATCAGATGCGATTTTGTATAAAGTTGTTTTGTATTTTGAAAATTTATATTGAGTAGAGAATTTTACTGTGTGTTGTATGAAACAAAATGTATATTAATATTTTTTCTGCTTTTATAATATTTTAAATTTGTGTATTATGCAAGAGTTTTTTTTTTTAACCCTGCGCTCATCCACAGCAGTTGTGCCATTAAGCGACAAGCAGCCCACTAAAATGAAGAAGAATGAAAATGAGAATTAAAACTAGCATCAAAAGAGTTGTCATTAAAAAACTTTAAAACAATAGGGCAGTTCTTGAGATGGTCACAATCCATATCATCCTCATGATATAAAAGGCAACAAGCAGAATCGTTGATTTCAATATGACATAAATGCCTTTTTAAATAATCATGTACAGTTAGCATTCAAAAAACAGGCAACTCCAACAGATTGAGGCAAAGCATTGGGAATTTTATTCTTTTTGTTAAGCTGTGGGTAGAGGATGTTCCACCTTTTACCCACAGCTGCATCTCTATATAAGGACATTCTATTATTCTTAATTTTAGTGTTTACAATCCTTTTAATGTTATGCAAAGGCAGAGGAGAATCAGGCTGAGTCATTAAAGAAACAGCTTGAACAAGTCTATCAGCCTGCTCATTCCCCAAAATGCCACAATGGCTTGAAGTCCATTGGAGGGCGATGTTTCTTTAGAATTCCTAAGTTCAAAAAGCCTTGCTCTACAAGTATGGATATGTGCATGCATTTTCATTGTACTTTGAATTCATAAGCAACAATATAGCAGCCTGAGAATCAGTGAGAATCACAATATTGGGATCAGGACTGTCTCAATTTCTCAATTGCAAATGATATTGCCACTGATAGCTGATACTGAAAGTACCCAAGTGACACCAGCTAAATGTTTCAGTAGTCTTGATCTGATAATTCTGATGTCTGCTGTCTTCAGTATTTCACTTTTCTGCCATTTTAAAGATTGCAAAATGTGTGGTTTAAGATATATATATATATTATATACGAGATAGAATTTAAAAGTTCCCAGACTGAGTCTATAACATAAAAAATATTATGAACTAAATTACAGAAACTCATTCTCCTTCGAAATAAGACCCTTGTGCAACAACACACTTTTACCAGCACCTGCAAAGTTCATCAAAGCATGTCTGGAATCCATTTTTGGCCATGTCTTTTAATTCAGCCTGCAATGCGCATTTTACTTCATCTGAAGATTGAAATCGACAACCCTGCAAGCATCTTGCCAGTTCAGGAAATAGGAAGAAATCACAGGGTGCGAGATCAGGTGTATAAGGAGGATGAGGCAAAACAGTTGTTTTTGTTTTCGCAAGAAAATCATTGATGAGTAGGGATCGGTGAGCAGAAGCGTTGTCGTGCAACAGCACCCATGACTGCTCAGCTCACATTTTTTATCTCTTCTTCCGGATCAACTCACACAAACGATGCAGGAATTTCAACATAGAGTTCTTTGTTCTCAGTGCATCCTTCAGGGATAAATTCCAGATGCACAATGCCCTGGATATCGAAGAATACCTCTAGTGTGACCTTTCCTTTAGAGCGATCTTGGCAGTATTTCTGCTTCCATGGAGATTGTGGTGATTTCTACGTTGCTGATGCTTTCTTGGTTTGTGGGTTGTACAAAAAACACCATTTCTTGTCTCCAGTAACAATTCTTATGTTTAACATGCGGGGAATGATGTATTGACACACCCTATGCATGTTAAGATCTTTAGTCAGTAGCCGCTGACGTAGCCTCCGATATCCCGACTGATTCTGCTGTTTGGCAAATTGTTTGCTACCTGTTCGCATGTACTGCCGCAAACACCTTTTTGATGTTTTCATTGGTGCACGAAGTCTCAGGATGGCCACAGTATTCGTCATCATTGGCACTTTCCCTGCCTTCTCTGAAATGACGATGCCACTCAAAAGCTTGCGTTCTCGATGTTTCACTTCCATACAAATGCTTCAATTTTGAA
>KK117869.1:137977-149793 GCA_000611955.2 Stegodyphus mimosarum | reverse complement strand
TTTTTTTTTTTTTTTTTCTTTAATTAAAACTTTGATTTGTTTTCTTGATCACTTATGAAGACCAATTTCTCAGATTTACACAAAGGGTTACTGCATTTAAAATTTTTCATTATTAGGCATTTTAAGTGACTTTTAAAGACATTAATTATATAAGATTATTAATTTTTATGTGAATTTTAAAAGATGTACTGTAATTTTGTTTTCTATACTGTGAAAAAAGTAAAAGTATTTATATATAGTAAATCAGAATTTTCTTTCTATTATATTTCCTTAGATAGATATGCACTGTATTGCATATTTAGGGTAGACTGGACTTATACAGAATTATTTCCTGCTGGGGGGGGGGAATGTATCATTCCTAAAAGTGCATTTAAGTCTAGTTCAAAATCAGTGCTTTAGCAAAAGTTCTGCTTTAGCAAATATTAAAGCTTCGTTTGCATTTTTATGTATATATATGTACATTATTTTTCAATAATAAAATTTAAAAGGATTCTTATCTTAAAGGCTTGCTATAATTTTCTTTCCCAAAACTAAGCTTATTTCTGATTTATGAGTGCACAGCTAATGTACTTTTGAATTCTCAAATGTCATCTAATATTCTGTTAATTATTAAAGTTCAATAAAAATATTTTTAGAAATTTAATTTATTACAAATAGTTACTATAATAAATCAAATTTTCAATAATAAAAAAGATCATATTCCCTGGACACATGTTTTAAATATAAAGTAATTACAATTTATTAGAAAGTATAAAAAAATGAAATAATTTTTGATAAAACAAAGTTTGTTTGCCAAATTTTATTTTTCCTTATGAACCTGTAACTTTTCTTCCAATAAATTCCTGTACAGCCAGAATAAATCAAATTGTTGTATTTGCCAACAAGAACCATTTCTGTATTTCTGCACTGAGTTTCGAGGGACATCATCTTATATGTTAAAGCTTATTATAAGTAGAAGCTAATAGGATAAAAAAAGAAAAACTGAACCAAAAATCAATATTGATTTTATTCCTCCTGGACTATAACGAAAAATTTTTTCCAGGAAGATGGACTTTGTAATCAAGTGAATTCTGCACAGTAACAGGAATCGAAAGATAAATTTTAACTTGCAGCATGTGCCCAAAATAATACAAAAGGTTATTTTGAATAATTTATAATTCTTGAAAAAGTGGTGCAAAGTTTGGTTCAATGGGCAGCCCAAAATGCCGTCTGGGACAAAGAAGTCATTGGTTCAATGGGCAGCCCAAAATGCCGTCTGGGACAAAGAAGTCAAGAAAACCACAATGAAAGATTCTTTTTACCCTTTGGACAACTGTTCTGCCACAAATTATAGCTATTATTTCCAAACAAGAATGGTAGCTACATTTAAAAAATATTCTTTTTAATAACTGCATTGCATTTAATAATGCTTTTTTTAAAACAAATCAACAGCATTCCGATGGGAACTAGCACTAGTTCAGTGATTTGTAATTTGTACCTTTTCACCAAGGAATTTAATTTCTAACAGCAGTTATCTCAAGTACAATGTTCATATTAGGCTAATGTTTACAGGTACATGAATGATATTATTGCAATCAAGAACTCCAATCAAATAGAATGTGATCACATTTATTCTTCATATTTGAAACTCAGTAAAACTAACTTTCAACGAGAAGTTATTGATTACCTAGATTTGAAAATTATCAATTTTAAAGATATTAAAATTTACAACAAAAGAAGAGATTTTGATTTCCCTGCTGTTAAGCTCACCCATTGTCACTCCAATATCTCCAAAGAGTAATACAAAATACCATACATACTCAGCTAAAATATATTGCAAAAATCAAAAATATTTGCAAGAATGTTGAATACTTACAAGAAGAAATCATTAACTTAGTCAAAATTCTCTTAGAGAATAAAATGCCCGTATTCAAAATTTCTGTATCTTTAAAGAAAGCTGGTATTAACTACTTTTTTTTTTTAATTTCTCATCTAAAGTGCTATGATAATGATTACTTAAACCCTAATTGGAGGTAATAGTTGGATGACTACTATAAGAAATGTAATGTAAATATGTACAAAGATCTTGTTTCTCTTTCCTTTTAATTATTATTTATATTATCTTTTTACTATTTTGTAAATTTAATAACTGAAAAAGACAGCATCGTTTATAAGTTTCTTCACTGCCATTTTGGACTGACGATCACCCTCCTCATCAGTAATAATTTTTACAGACCGCACCCAATGTGTGGCACACCTGCACACATAGCTTAACAGAATAGGACATTTTGAACACATGTTAAAATACTTAGTTCTGTTATTGGACACTTTGAACCTTATCACATACTTTTTCCAAGAACTACAAATTTTTGCTTCTCCAGAGCATCTTTGAATTCCACTTTCTTTTGCAAGAAACACAGTTGTTCATTTTAAGAATTCAATTAGCTTATGTTAAGAAGGTCCTCTTAAGAATTCAGTAAGTTTTGCCCCCCTCCCCAATTTTTGTTTTAAATAGGTTTTCAGTGTTTTGCTGTTTAAGGCTCAGATTAGATTATTTATAGATATCTATATGAAAAGTTTTTCGTTTTCTTGGTAATAAAAGTTTAGTTTAGCATAATCGGGGACCATCCAATTTTTTAGTGTTATTTAAATAACAATTTGGTGTAATGTATATTTGTTTTGCTCTTTATTTATAATTGCTTTTGAATTTTGATTTAGCATATAATGTTTTTAGACTTATTTGTTTCTTTGAATGGTCAATATCCATAAAGTTAAGTTTTATGGTTTTCTTGAGTAGTCAATTTGGCACTATGTTATGTTTTATTCTTTTTTCCAAGTGTTTCGACTAAGTATTTCGAAAACGTGTTGGGAAAATTCTGGTACATTTGAGATTTGATTTTACAGTCTCATATGAATTTTAATGTCTTAATTGAAAATTTAATTGAATCTTTTTTCGGTTTTTGGTCTCAAATGAACCAGGAGAACGAAACATGTTTTCGAAACATATTAATCGACTTTTCTGAAGCTTTAGTTCATTTTTCCCTGGTGAGTTCTGAATTGGAGTTTCAGTAAAGGGAGATTAGTTTTTATAATTTGTATATTTTTATAATTTTGTATATTTTCCCTTTCACATTTTTATTTTTCGAATTTGTTCTACCATGAATTCTTATTTTAATTTTGGTTTGTTTAGATATTGTGTTAAACATCTTGCATACAGTTACAATCATTATTGTTGAGAAATTGACTTGCTTTGATTCCAATTTAATATTAACTTTAGATGCTTTAAGTTTATATATATATTTAATCTAGGTGATACATATTTTGTTGAATAGCTGATGACAAGACTAGAGATGATTAAAAAATCAGAAAAATGTGTTAAGGTATCAGGGTATGTTAAGTATCCAAGAAGGAGAAAAATAAAGCTTAATTATTATGCAAAAACTTGAGATGTTTGTAATGATAGAGGAAGGGGAACAGCAGATAACAGTAAAAGATTTTTTTTCTTCAAATAAAAGTATATATTTTATTGTAATTTTTCAGTAAATTAATCCCAAAGTTTTATCCATTTTAAGCTAATTTTGGTTAAGAAAAAAATTTTAATTCTACTTTGTGGTGCTATTAATGACCACACATAACTGGAAAGAAAATTGGGGTATCTACAAATGCATTATTCTTATATTGCTTAATTTTAAAAATGTAATGCAATTTTTTAAAATATATCTGAAATATCTCGCTCCTTTTCCCAAAGATTAAAAATTATTTTCTCTTTTCAGCAAAATCTAAAATGTCAAGACCCAGGGGTTAAAGCACTGAGAATCCACACAAATCTTCAATCATTGCAACAAACAAGATACTAATATACTTTAAAATATATCTATTTTTTGGTGGGTGAAAGAAAATCTTCACCACAGAATAATATTTTTCTGGCGTGTGTAATCCTCTTAATCTCAGAATTTTATTTAATGCTAATTCTAATGCAGAGCTTCAAAGTGACAAAATCTTTAAAAGTATTAATATTAAATCATATGACAAATTGAAAAGTTAAGTACTATTTAAACATCTTTATTTAATTTTTTTCTGAAAAAGTAGCTCAGTTAAATATTATGTATATATATATATATATATATATGTTAGGTGTCTAACACATTTCAGAGCATTTAGCTAATTTAATCAATCATAGCAATCAGCTAGCATATCAGTATGTGGTGACATTAAAATAAAATTTAGGCTGTTGTCTTTTATTAATTCTAATGATTTTATCCTTACGTATTCATTTATTGGTGGGTTAATTAAATTGACTTTTCCTGATATAGCTTGGACAATGCCTTTTTCTTAAATGTGTGTTATGTGCTCTAATCATGTTAAACATTTTATTCTGCTACTGCTTTTGATTTTCATAATAGCATTTACTTACATGTATACCTTCGCAAACTGTATATTTATTTTAAAACATTATTTTTGTAGAACCTGATAGACAGGTACCTCCTGTATATGGACTTGATGCTACAAACCTTGATTTATGGAAAGAAAATGTATTAGACCCATCTGCTGAAATCGTCCAGGCTGTAAAAAAGGTAATTATGTGCAGTTGTACATATACGTAATTGATCAATGCATATATCATTGAGTATAATAAAACCTTGATTCACAAATGTGATTCATCCTGAAAGCCATTCATTATCTGAAATTTTCATAAATTGAAATTATTTTCTTCCCTTGGAGATAATATAAAAAGAATTTATCCATTCCTTGACCACAGATGATTGCTTTCTTGAAATTTTCAACAGTACTTTGTGTACAAGTTCATAACCATGAAACGAATGGAAATAATTAAATCTAAGGAAAAAAAAAAAGCAGAAGAAAAACAGATAAAGTATATGAAAACTTAATTTCATTGGATTTATGTAAAGGAGAATGGGCAGCATAAGTAAAATGTTGTGAGGAAGAAAAAACAAAGAGATGTTATTGTTTGAATGATTAATTTTCTGCCATAAAAGTGTCAGGTAACTGTCTTTCTAGGACATCTTTTGTTCTGTTAATGCCACTGGATTCTGTTTAGGTCATAAAACTCATTGGGCATCTGTTTCAATGAATATTTGTCCAATATATTTCTTGTTATTTATGTTCTAAAATGTTTCTAAAGTGAGGTATGACATTATTATTGATGATGCATATGTTGTATACCTCACCAGTGTCTTGATTGATTAAGACAACTAAATGCTGGCATGTCGAACTCATGTGAAAGGTCTGGGTACATGGTTGATTTTTATAGTTTCCATCATTTGTAACATGAATATGAGACAGTTTTACTGAGAAAGTCCTTCTTCCTCTTAGACAGATACCCCTCATGTGCTTCCTTGTATTCAAATAAGGTAACATAACCTTATGCTGTAGTTTACTACTGCTTTATCAAAGTGATAGTATTACATAAAAATTCTGCATTGCATTTTACTTCATTTTGTACAAATTCTGCAGCTAGGGTCATTTTTGTTTTCCTCTAAAAACATTTTTTGTACAATTATTCTTTGCTGAGCTCATTATAAGGTCCTATAATAATTCCATGTTTTTCATTAAATCTCAAGCCCATAATTAGATTTTTAATATATTTCGATTGAACAAGTGAAGTTATTTATCCTCTTCTGAACATGTGTGAATGCTTTCCCTCTTTACCAAATCAAGAATTTTCAGGTTTTTTTTTTCTTTCTTTAGTTAAATTATTTTTTAGGTGTATAGTTCTGCTATCAGTAAAAATAAATTTTGAGCTTATGTAGTCAACTTATGTAACTTTAAGTTTTAGCACTTTTTTAAGCTGCTACAGTGTTAGTAATCTGCAATGCATGTAAAGAATATGATGACAGAATTAACGTAGGGATTGTTTAGAGAAAATTGTATTGCTGAGAGTTTTGTGGATAACAAAAATATATTGTGACATATTTCGATATTCTGTCTCTTGTTTAAGAGCATGAAAATTCACTTTGAAGTAGTTTTATAAGAACTTCAACAAAAGAGCGCTTTATTATCTTAACAAAAATCATATTTTCTATTCCTTTTGCTTTTTTTTGGTACTAACATTTTGTTTGTATATAAATGTATTTAGAAATATAACAGTTCTGCATTCAATAAATCCTGACTAAATCATTTTTAGATATGATAAAAATAATTATTTATGTGTCAACAATCCAAATTTAATGTAGAAACTGCAAAGAGGGAAATGTAAGTAAAAATCAGGAATGTATGACCTATCCTGGTTGCAAGATATGCAGACTATTGGACTTCTACTATACTATTCGATTTTTAAGTTAAAGAAAATTGTATATTTTAAAGTATGCTTGATTTTCTTTTTATCCCACCAGAACCAGATACCTTCTCAAAAACCTTTACCTTTACTAGAAAGTCTACAAAATATGCCAGAAACTTATTACTGTGAAGTTTGTGATCGAATTTTTGTAGGAAGGAGGACTTGGGAAAGTAAGTAACTTTTTTTTAATTTCTGAATTTTATAATTAATTGTATCGTTTCAGTATAATTTTCAGTGACAGTTGCATACTTCACTTGAAATTTACAATATTTATTTTCCTCTATTCAGTTTTCCAAAATTGCTTGTTCTTTTCAAGCAAAATTCTTTTTAAGAAATAATAAATCTGTCAGATGTCATTTACATTTAATATATTAAGTGAATTGTTTCATACCTGCAACAAAAGAAAAAACTGTACTGTATGCTACTTCTTTGTATGAACAATGAAACAATTTATAACGGCATAAAGCTGTGATATTTTGTTACAATTACCTGTGATGCTATGCAGTTTGTTTTTTTAAATAAGTAAAAACACAAGTATTAGATATTTCAGTTATATTAAACATATCAGGTACTTTAAAAAACACGAGAAAAGAGACACAATATAAAATAAATCTAGCTCCATGGGTATCAGGGAACAGATGTATACATTGATGATTTTTTTATTATATAAATATTGTAATATCCAGTAATTCTTAGAAAAATGTATAATATATAAATATTGAATTAAAAATAACAAAATATTGTAATATCCAATAATTTTTAGAAAAAGTATAATGTATATATTTCTATACTGATGGATATATGCAGATGCTGGCTCACATTTTGCACTCAAAGCACTTTTTTAAATAAAAATCACAAATCATAACCCAAATAGAATAACACATTAAATTGCTTGACAAAAGTAATTTTTCAATCCTTGGGAGAAGATTAGGTAGATCTTTTAATCTGCATTATCTGTATAAATTTCTAATTTTTATCAATTTATTTTTCTAATATTTAACATTTTACTCTGCTATATATTAACACTACAAGTGCCAAGCTTTCTCTACTTAGAAGCATCCACAGCAGTAAATCGATTGCTTAGTGAATTAAATGTACATATTAAAATGCAAATGCTTTGTACTTTATAATATTTTTAATTACTCTTAATTATATTTGTTTAAGAACTTCTTTAAAGAACCACAAATTATTGTCACAAATGTTTTTTAATAAATTTCCACTTTAAATAAAACACATTTTGTAACTTTTTGCAAAACGTTTTCAATACTGGAAGTGCATATTCCTCACACATAATATAAATATTTTTTACACACATCACTTTTTTGTTGTTACAAAATTAAAATCTGGCACTGTGTTTCAAGTCTATTGCTAGAGTTGGAAATTTCCTGGGCAAGCTATTTTTTCTCATCAAATGAAGCGTTCTTAACTCCTCCACTAATTAACACGTTGACTGCCAACTAGGAGTTATCTTGTACTGTGTTTACTTGCCATTTTTGTGCAGCTATGATTAAACTCTGAATATATCAGTTCTAATATCGATAGATGGCTTCTGGGAAAAGAACAAAAAATCAATGCTGGCTTGCATGAACAGAAAATCTATTAAAAAACGAACAAAAAAAAAATATATAAAAATTAATTCAAATTCAAGAAATAAAATATTTTATTGTTTGTGGAACTTCTTAAAACAATCTTCCACACAAAGGGCTGGCTTCTCTTTACAGGCTGGACAGAAATAATGCGTTTCTTGGTTTGCTTTTTTTTTTTTTTTTTCTTCTCCAGTCAACGAGACGACAAATTCTTCTCTGAACTTTATCAGTTTTATTTTCGAAGAAGTTACTTTTTGAAAAATTTGTGAGCATAGTGTAATTTGCTCACAAATTGATTAAATCAAATTGTCATTTTAAGCCAGATTTCTGAAAATTGCCGTGGCAGTCAATGAGTTAAAATAGGAAGCTATACCTTGCAATATTTTTACCATTCAATTTTTGGTAGGTAATGTAGACATTTGTTCCTGATAAATCCATCATATTATACAAAACATGCACAGGCCCTCTACATGAAGCAGCATGAACAAAAGATTTAGACTTTATCTAGTCAATGATATCAACTCCACATTTGGTTTTGTTATAGAACTCTACTGTTTCTGGAAATTTCTTCTTATTTTGTGAGTCTACATTTACATTTGGATGTAAGGTATTTAGTAGCAAGACATTTTTATTTCTTTTACCCTGATAGATCGTCAATATAGTATCACCATTCTTTAGCAAAACTGTTTCAAATAGCCAGGTTTTTTACTTCCATACTTCAAGTGGAATTTCTTTTTGATGTTTTCTTACTGTGCCCACAAAGCTTGTGTTTTTCATTTTAAGTCTTTTAGCTAATGATAGTGAGGAAAATAATTGTCCTTCATCAAATTTCTTCCTGAATTCATATGAAGGCTTAAAAGATGCATTACTACATTTTCAGAAGACTTTCAATTTCATTTCTGGATGCATCTTTTCCCACAAACTTCGAGTCTACATTGACTAGCATCCAAAATTTGATACCAAATTTATCTGGTTTATTTGGCATATAGTGTATAAACTAACACCTCTCTTTGAATGAAAATAACTACTCATCCACATGTAGATTTTCTCCTGACTTATAGGAAATAGTATAGTTCTGTAAAAATTTATTCTAAATATCTGAAAAAAGTGCGAACTTATCACTTTCTGAAAGCTGAGCCCTAGCTGATTTCATGCCAAACCTTAGATATTTCATAAAATTTAGAAAACAACTGTGAGATATTGTTTCTTGAGAAAAAGGGGGTCCCCATGTATTATTCCACACACACACACACACACACACACACACACAAAAAGTCAGCATCCATATCACTGCAACCATAAGCTCCTCTTGCATAAATAATACCAATTAAAAAAGCATCAAGTTTTTCAAGATATTGTTCAGTTTTCTTCATTGTTCAAAATTGCATCAGCTTCAGTGCATTTTTTTATATGGCATAATTCTGATTCATCTACAAACAACCTCCAAGCACTCGACATGTTGCATGCACATTTCTTTTTGCATATGATGTTGGACCTGATATTTCTTTTAGCACATTTTGGGTTCCATATTTCCCAGCTGCAGAGTGTGAAGCAGATGTCACAGTCCACAAGGTTCCATCTTTCGAGACTTATATAGATCCTTCTGCATGGTTTTGGCAAAGGCATCATCCTCTTCCCCATGCGAAACCTGAGTTAGATGAATCATGTTTTCTCTGTGATCATCAACCTTGTACATTAGTGGAACCTATAATAAGAAAAAATAGCATATGTATATTTTTGACAATAAATGATTCATTGTGTTTTTTAAAACTTTAGAAATTGTGAAAAAAAAAAACAATACATAAACATAAATATTTCTTACCTTTTGCTGCGATTGCTGAGGACAAAATATTTTGAATTCAATAAGTTCCGACAAGCTGAATACTTTGGGCCATGGATTGCTCATCTGTGACTTCTTCAGAATTACTAGAACTATTTTTTTCTCTCAAAGTTTTGTGAAGGCTCGTAATCCATATCATCATCAATACTATATTCTTCAACATCAAATTCTTTTTCACATAAATTCTGCCGAAGCTGAGATGTTGCAGTCTTCGAGCTGCCATTACAGTGCACTTGAAAGAACGAAATGCCATAAACTGACTCAACTACTGCAAACTAATGTCTATCACATTTTGCCAAAAAGGCGTGGACTGTTGACAGGGAGGTGAGGAAGGTGGAATGTATTTCCTGTTGTAAATAATCAGTGAATGAAAGGAATGTGTAGTGGACATGTTTTTCCATGAAAAGGTGTTTTCTGAGTAAGATAAGATCAATCTACCCAGTTTTACTAGTAGTCAATATGACTTCTCATAGTGCTTCTAAGTATAACTAATAATATCTTCATTAATTTTAATTTCATTCAGTTCATGTTTGATACCAATAATTTTCAAGTTTTTTTTTTTTTTTTTTTTTTTTTTTTTTTTTGAAAATCCCCCCCCCCCAAAAAATGACTTCTTAAGATGAAGGGTTTTTTTAGGAGTCCAAAGTGAGATGGCAAAAACAGGCAAAATGACTCCTCTAGGGCTTCTAGTGTTAAAACTTCTGTTTTTAATTCTTTTGTAAAAACCATTTTATGATGTTTACATATTTGTTTCTAATGTTTACATAATTATTTACACATTTTGTCTTGTCTAGAAACTATGCTACTTTATAACATAGTAATAAAACTATGCTGCTTTATAGCATAGTTTCATTTATTTTTTCTTCTTCATATTTTTATTCATTGCCTGTCTACAAAAATGTATTAAATCTAATGATGGTTTGATAGCATACCTGTAAAGTTTTAATGGAAATATTTAGTCTCACCCAGTTTCATTATGCAGTGCACCTCAGAAATCCTTATACCTCTATTATAAAACAGTATAATTTAACTTAGCATAATAAATTCATGTGTTTAATTACTCAAGGGATTTATTTGTCTTCCATCATATTAAGCACGCAAGTTTATATACCTTCGATTTCCTTTGTGATATTTTCCCATGTATTTGTTATGGCGACAAAAGTCAGATCACATTTGAATACTGGAAAATGGAACTGTGGTAATGGAGTCATTTAACTATATTTCATTATTTTAAAATATCACATATGCAGAAAATACATGGGTATGGGGACTTCTCTGATGTTGTTGCAAGAAATGCTATAAAAATTTTCTTAAATTATGACTATAATTGTGAGACATAGCAAATATGCTATTTACTATCTTCGGTAAGCCTAGATGAAAATAAAATATACTTCATATCATTTACACAGTAAAATCTTATTAATGAAAAAGCATTTCTCTTTAGCCCTTTTATTCTTGTATTTGATACATTACAGAAATGTAGTTACAGCTATACAATAGCTACTCTTTATTTGACTAGGTATCACGAAACTAATGTTAAGATTTGCCAGTTTTACAATACAGTAACTTATCATTTACACATCTGTACAGCGGACCAGACAAAACTGGCATATAAACATGAGAGAAGCAACAAAATTAAGTGTCATTTGAGCTAATTTAAAAATTATTACTAGAGTACAACATACTTAATAAAAAGGTGTCAGTGTTGAATTCAGTAAGTTTATTAAATGCTTAAAAATCTCAAAAATCTCATTATGTAAAATATTCTTGTCTTTTAAATGTGGTTAAAATTAAAGATAAGTTGAATTGTGTTGTTGTTATGTTCTGGTTAAGGTTTTTATGCCTTCGTTAATCTGCATGGAATAGTTGTAAAACTATCAACAATTAAAATGTTTAAGTGGGACTAGGCCTAATGCGGTTACCATTTGTTTACAGTTGAAACTCTTAGTAGAACAGTGAATTAAATCGGTGTACCAACTTCAGTGTATTTTTCCCCAGTGGGACTAAAAGTAACCTTAATGTTCTCTTCCTACCTGTTAGCCATATTGCTTCTTTTTGTGTAGAAACTGTGAATTTTAAGCACAAAAAAAAAAAAAAAAAAAATTTGTTTTTT
>KK117869.1:109403-137958 GCA_000611955.2 Stegodyphus mimosarum | reverse complement strand
AAAAAAAAAAAAAAAAAAAAAATTGTGTTTTTAACTGTATTTGGTGTTTTAGGTTTTTCCGTATTTTGCAATTTTTATGAAAGTGTTTTTATATATTTTTGCCTTGCTGTGAAATGAGAACTGAATTGATTGAATGAGGAATATATCTTTAATGAAATGCATAAAAAAAAATTGCATAATTTAATAGGCTGTACAAGGAAGTCATGTGGTATCCACACATATATTTTTTTTTAAATGAGGTCTTCTATATTGTGCTGTCATAAAAAAGATTTTGAAACAGAAATATGTAAAAGAATTCTGTGAAAAGAATCTTTTTACAGAATTCTGAAATGTTAAACACTTTTTTTAATGCATTAGGCTTCTTTCTGGGTTTAATTACTTTGAATGAAATTGAAAATCTTTTAAAATGCTGAACAGTCACTGAATAGGTTACATCATTGTCAGAAAAAATAAGTGGCTATCTTTTCAAACTTGTCCTTAATTTTTTATTGTTAATCCCTTCTTCAAAGAAGAGGAATTACTTTCTAGTCCAAAACCATAGAAAAGTGCAGTGGTGTATAATGAAAGAAAGAGGAAACAGTCTTCTTTCTTAAAAGGAACCCGTGATTAAAGTGGAGCAGTAAAAAGGCAGTACAGCAAAACCAACTGATATTGAATTTTCATAAAAAATTATATTCATTGGCAGAAAATGTCAGAAAAAAATATAAAGTGAAAATGCCTATGATGTATAAGCTGGGAAGTACATGATGCCTAGCAAAGTGATAAGACACATAAATGGAAATTAGGTTACATTATTTCATGATATATTTGTCTGGAACTACTTAAAATGGATACATGACAGGGTTTACTATGTAAATTTAGAAAAAAATAATTAAAGAAAATGCTAGAGATTGATTCCTTCTCTAAGCTCCCTTCTTGTGAAAAGAAAAATTCCTCATTATTTTAAATCATGAAGTAACTTTTTCTGCTTGATTGGAAAAAAAAAGTTCTTATATTTCTTTTTTATTGCAGTTCACATAAATTCAAAGAAACACAGCAAAAGAAAAGCAAGTCTGAAGAAGGCAGATAAAAATGCTAAGGAACAGGTAATCATGCCTTAGCCTGTCCTTAAATAATTTGTACGTAATGTTATTAAATATATTTTACCATAATATAAGAAAGGAACTTTTTTCTCCCCTTTAAAGTCAAAAACTCTCAATTACATCGTAACACCATTAAAACACTAAGTTACAAATATTTACTCGTGCAATGATGAAAACTAACCTTAGAATACTAAATGTTCAGAAAAAAGAACTACACTGCTGCTAAACCATCACAAATTTTATGATGTAACAAAATTATTGATCTAAATTACATATTGAAAACTTAATACAGGTTCCCGTCTATAAAACATAAATACAAGCCAATTTTCCTTAGAAGATCTTCAGAGTTATCTTTTCCTTTAGTTAGCCCTAATGTGCTTTTCCATAACAGTGTCAAGCCCCTCAGTAAAACATTCTGTATACCAAATGCATAAAATGAAAAGGTTGTCCTGAATTTATAGAGTAAAAAATTGTTTGATTGTTCCAAGCCTTCCAAAAGTCATATTAATCAGCATAAAAATGTCTAAAATATCACTAAAAAATAAGGATACAATAAATATTCATATAAACAGAAATTGTGTTTATTGCAGTTTACCTTCCATAATTAGGAAAATAGTAAACATGCTGAAAGACTTAAAGGTGGTAGCAGTGACAGTGTAGTGTTCGTATCCATCAGACCATAACATTCAGCTGGAATGTTTGCTTGTCCAAGTGCCAAAAGTTATTTTTAATTTTGTGTTCTGGCTGATGTGAAAATCTTGAAATACAAAAGTTTGCTCAATTTAGGGGATCCCCCCCTGTTGCACAGTTTTTCATAGGCTGTCAAAATATCTTTATAAATGGCTCTCAACCAATATAATCATTCATAATTAAAATCATACTTTTTTTACTGAAAAAAGCAAATGCTAAATAATATCTGTGTTTCACTTTTCTTAATAAAAGTGAAAATCCTTTTCAGACTTTTTTTATTGACAGCAAAGGTACTAATTATAGAACTTTCATGAAAGTGAAGTAGAGTAAAGCAAATGTTCACAAAGCAGAGGATGCCTGTATGTTAAAAGAAATTCTCTACTAAGATTTCTTTGTTTATTATTATAATGTTTTAATTAAAATTAAAAAAATTAATTATATATATAAATGCTGTATTAGTATTCCGAGAGATTAAAATAATGGAATGTCATCAAATGGATTCATAAAACTGATAAAGGATTTAGCAATCTAAGGTTAACTTAGAAATAAGTTCAGAGTAGAAAAATAAAAAAATGGACGTTTTGAATAAATTAATTATTTACAATATTTGCCATACAATCTAAAATTTTAGTTGAATGGAATGCTTGTAAAACATCACAACAGTTATTGACAAAATTGTCAAATACAAGATTAAAATTGCTAGTGATTCACTGTCAGTAGCGTCATCTGTCCATATTGTGAGATTGACAAGTCCTGTCAATATGTTAGCAAGCAAAAAGTAAAACAAGCCATTATAATTGATAGCTTTCCATAATAAAAAATCAGTACAGCTCTTTTTAAATAAATTACTTACGAAGACCAAAATAAGCCTATGTGCTAAGTGAATAGCCAGCTGTAAACTTGTAAGAGAAACCTGAGGAGAAAAAAAAAGCAAAATAAATTAAATAATAAAATTATGTTTCTCTTCTTTAACCAAAAAGCATTAGTACTGTTTTATTTTTCACTGAACTGTTCTGCATCATAGCTGATTTTTTGCAGTAAAAAAACACTTGAATTCATTTATGTATGCTAGTTTTACATCTGTAGTTATTTTGTGTTTTAGAAGGCATATGTAGCAGTTGGCAAGCTTTTTCATATTCTAAAATGTTACATTCCCTGCATAACCAATACTTGAATATTCTAACACACGCAGGTTTTTAAGTATTTTTGCCATACTATCACTAAATAATTGGTAAAACTAAATTTTTGTATTTTCATACCAGATTTGAATGTTACATTGAAATCTGATACATCTGTCATAATCTGTTACATTCAAATCCTATAGCACTTTGCCACAGCTTAACCCTTTAACTGCCCTGGACGTATATATATGCCTTGTTCAGCCGATGCGTTAACTGCCCTAGGCTTATGTATACACCCTTCTGAAATACTATCATTTGCCTTGTGCTGCTGCCAGTAAAATTATTCGCAAAGCTATGGAATGCAGCACCACAATGATCATGACAGAGTATACGACGGAGGATACTATTTCAGGGCAGAGGGAGATGTTTCTAAAATGGTGAAAGTCATGATTGCTTGGTTGCTCGCATTTCCGTTTCAGTAAAATGTATTGTGTTTGAGTAAAACTTTTTTTTTTTAATTCTGTGTTTCATTTTCATTTACTGTTTGTAACAGGTACTTTTTTTAAGAATATGTCTGACAGTGATTCATGGCTATTGTTCGTGTTTCTGTTCGGGTAAAACAATTGTCCCCACCTTTCTGTGTCTATGCCACCTCCACACTTTCAATTTTCAGGATAGCCAGGAATAACGAAAGATATAACGGATATTTCAAACCCACTTATCTTTTTTGAATTATTTTTTGATGACCTGCTTGTGCTTCATATTGTTACTGAAACTAACCGTTTTGCAGACCAGTATATGAACGAACATCCTGCAAAAGAAAAATCAAGAACAAAAAATTTGTTTCTTTAGGTACCCTGATTTTAAAAGGTATAACACTGGAACCTGATATTACACTTTACTGGTCTAAAAATAAATTGATCGAAACTCCATTTTTGAGAATCTTTTTTTATTATACAGACGTCATTTTTATTATACTTACATCTTTTTTTTTTATTATACTTTTATTCTAAACATTAAATTTTGTATTTTAATTTTTTCTTTTATTCTTTATTTTTTGTTATATCCGTGAAAGTAAGCAGTTTTTAGACAGAAAAACTTGCACTTATTTTTCCCCTAATACATCGCATAACTACATGCACGTGTGTAAAAAACGGTGGCTCTCGGGAGTGAATATTGTACATTTTCCATAGCAGTTAAGAGGTTAAATACTATCATAACACTAAGCCGACCAGTGGTTAAATGCAGCCAAGTTCAAATCCTGTTGAACTGGCTGGCTTCTTGGAGTTTTCAGGTTTTCCTTATGTGTAAATTAGTACAAGCCATTTTAACTGAGTAAGTTCTTATCTAGAATATCTCTTCCCTCTGATAGATAACCTGCATAACTTTAATAAAACTAACTATAAACAGCACAACTACAAGTTTTCAGTAACTTCTGTGCTGACCATCTCATCATTATATTGTGGAAATATATAATTGTCAAAGTGAGACAGTCACAAGCTATTATAGTGAGTTGTTTAACCTATTTTGGACAGAATGACAAATTATACTCATGATATATAGTTGAAGTCAAAATGCACAGTAACAAGTTTTATTTGTGCATGCATCACAATTACTTTACATGTAAGATTAATCCATTCATGTAGGATAACTAGTTACTTAGTGGGCATAACTGAAGATGAAATGCACAATCCCAAGTTAAACTTATCTCGCAAATATTTTGCATACAAAGTTAGCAAGTTTCATTTACACTGTGTTCATAGTAGTTGATTTGATTTTACTCTTCTATATAATCATGAATAATTTTATTTGTGCTGGGCAAGCATAAAAATAACTTGGAACAGCATAATGACGGTAGTGAAGATTAGATATTTATTCCCAAGATGGAAAAAATATGTTAGATGTTTAAAATTCTGATGATATTGATGCAAATAAAACAACCAAAGCATAGTAATACTAGATAAAAATAATTCTAATGATTATAAATGGATTCCAGTTTATAATCTAAGAAATTTTATCATTTAAAAGGTACGAGATATAAATTCTTCATTTTTTCAAAAATTACATCATGTTACTATAATGGATTTATTTAACCTATTATTGACCAATTATTGTGGAATGCAATAAAAAAAATCAGCATATAACCAAATACTTAATAGTAAAAATTATGAAGAGCAAAAATTTGATGATGAATAAGGAGATACAGTTGTAAATTAAATTTGCTTTGCTTTAATGTACTCTCCATTCAAAAACATAAAAATAAATTAATATTGGTAAAAGAGAAAAAGATTGTATACTCCATTATATGCAAAAACAGTACCAGTACCAAACAAAGATCTGAACTTATAACCAAATTTTTACATTTTGTTAGCAATCGACAGAACAAAATATGTCAAATTGTTTATATAAGAAATATTGACACATATTTGAATATTGTTTCCCAAAATATATTACTTCCGAAAGTAATGCATAATTAGATAATGAAATTTTGTTGTTGCTTGTTTTCAAATGATATAACCCTGCAGTACACAAATTTATAACTATGTGAGTTTAGTAATTGTGATTGCATGGCCTTCAAAATACATATAGATGAACAAATAAATTATTAAATTCAATCAGCATTGCAATCTGAAAAAAATTGTTTAGAATTGAAAATATGCAAGACAACATTTTCAACAAAGGAAATGGTATATATTTAAATAACTGATATAAATTACAAAATTATTTCATCTGAAGACACATGCTGTTGATACAGGGACACAAACAAGAAGATATATGACAGAATTGATATGAGTTAAACTAAAAAAAGAGAATTTCTAATACATTTTGGAATGAAATACTAGCCCTGACTTGGAGAGATAAGAAAGACATATATGCTGTCTACAAAGCATGTTAATACACACTTTATTAATGCTGAACCAAGAAAAATGAGAGAAAGAAATCAATGACTCATTTTAAGAAAACATGAATAAATAATTGTGCACACATGGAAAAAGTGGACTGTCATGATTAAATTCTTTGGTCCTTTCATAATATGAAAGAATGCTGAAAAGGATATTGTAATATAATGTTTACTCACCATCTGTAGCACTTTAGAATGTTTGTATATTAAGTAATAAAATTACAAATAACCTGAATGCCAATTTCAGTGATTTTTGATTAAATGTTACAGAACAAATTTTACTAAGTGTTCTATATAAAGAATATCATACGCAAGGAAACCAATCTACAGAAAATGACACCATAACATTTCCTTTACAATGGGTGCTCACATTTACCAAGGCATGTCCTGTTTGCACAACTTAAACATCTTATAAAACACAAGGAGTGAAACCACTAGGAAATACAAATGTTGTTGGTGGGCTGTACAGATTTTAGAATGTGTCAAAAAATACCACACTGAATAAAGTATTAATTGTAAACTGTCAAATTAAAACAAGGTTCACTAACATACATGCTAACTCTTGTTAGTTTCTTAAATGAATTTTTCCTATTTTGTAAAATTAATAAATATTAAATATGTTCTCTTTTTAATTTAAACCTTTTAATACTATAACTTCTAAATCTCTTTTAACCCTTTCTCTATTGGCGTTCCATCCACACATCACTGGAGATTGAATTCAGGACAGGGCAATGCATATGCACATTTTAAGCTGGCACACTTTTTTGAAGACCACTAGATAGCGCCCTATGTCCATTACTTCGAAATGAACACAGTTTTAGGTTCCTGACCTTTAGTTTGTATACATTCTGCCTAACTTACTTATCAGCTGTTGCAAGGCTGGTGGGAAAGCGTAATGTAAACAGAGCTGGGCTTTTACTGTTTTGTGATTTTTTTCCCCGTGAAAGTTAAACTTAGTGATGCAAAACTCTCGTTCTGTGCGACGAATGCCTTCGACTCCCATCCCATGCGAAACAGATTAGGGCTTAAACATAGGTGTGCTGTCATGAAAGGGTTAAAGTGCTTCTTAAACTATTTTTACACTGCACCATTTTAATATTGTAGAACATTATTCAATGCATTTTTTCCATAACATAATAATTACACATTATAAGTTATTTACCATAAATAAAATTATTTATGCCTTTCTGTTGCCTCTATGGGGTGGTTGTTTGTTTCTTTATGGTTCTATGGGGCACAATTGTATAATTTCAGAAAATCCCTCTTTGCAACACACCATAAATCTTGATATGCATGTTATGATGGAAGTTTTCTCAGTCAGTTTCAGCTGCTAAGTTTACCAAAAATGGTAAGTAGAACTGAACAATAAATTTTTAACTAATATGGAAATGTCTCCATTATTTAAGACCTAGTTTTTTCAATGTTACTAGTTTTTACAATGACAATATGTGAAAGTACAAGTACATAAAGTAAAATCTTCCCTGAGAATGCATATATTCCATCAGCATTTTTCAATTTAATTTCTGCCATAGTACCTTCATCGCCCAGACCATGGAAGACAACATCATTACGATATATTCAGAATACTCCCTGTTAAATTTTGAAAATGGTTTTGCTTTAACTGCTTTATGATAATAAATCCTCATTTTCATCATCTTCAACACAACTTGCTAGAAATATGACAAAGATAATTACAAATAGTGAATTCTGTTACAAGTTGCTAAGCTTTCTCTATTAATTTGTAGGCAGGAAAACAACATATTATGCATTTTTTACTTCTGCCAGAATTAGAATTCCAAAGGAGTAAACCAAAAAAGAAAATACGTCAAAATTCACCAATTATGTGAGTCAACGTAGAAGGAGAAGCAAATGTCATGAAGCAATAGCCAATGGTAGGTAATGGTCGGCAGGAAAACTTTGGAACCAAAAATGGGGGGTTTTTTGAAGGAGGAAAAGGGATGCTATTTTAACAAAATGGAGTCTTGTTTAAAAAAATCGCGACAAAATGTGAAGGCAGAAACAAAATGGCTAAAAACCAAGAATGTGTTAATCTGGCCCAAAAGCAATTGGAATAGGAAAATATCAGCAATTTGTTAGTAAAAAGTAATTCTTCATGCTAGAGGGCTTGCGAGCAGTTCAAAACGAAATTGGCCCTTAAAATTAATAAAACGACAGAAATGGCCAGAAAACAGTAATATTAAATAATAAATTTAATAATTTAACTGAAGTTCTATGCCAATTTAAGAGAGAAAAAATTTGATGCAGTATAACGAAACTATTTTACATTTGAACATTTGAATTAGTAATTTCATGTTCTAATCCAAATAATCTAAAACAAAAGGTAAATGCCAGCTTTTTTTAAGGAATTTTTAATGACTGTTTTTGGAATAAGATTGCTTTGTAAAATTTTAATGAAATAGAGTACTTCTTCCTGGAGGAGATCTGTGTTATTACATATTCTTTTTATTCTAAGAAGTTGTGCATTTATAGTATTGATAATGACCCTTTTAGAAATGTTAGAATTCCAGTTAGTGGGTTTTAATGTATGAAAATTGAAATCTCTGCATTTGTCAAAAATTTTAATGAGCTTGTAATTTAGAATTTGTAGATCAAGCTAAACAATATCATTTTGTACTGTATTAGTAGCATTAAGTTTGAGGCAAATTGGGTAAATATTTGCATTTTGTAGTTTGCTAAAGTTGTTAAAGCAATAACATCATCAATATAACGATAGATGTGTTGGTAATACTTGTGTTCTTCATCTTTAAGTGAACGTACAAATTTAAATTCTTGAATGAAAAGGAAGAGCCCACAGATTGCAGTCGAGCAATTTCCGCCCATAGGAATTCCCTGTATTTGTTTAAAGCTATTGTTATCAAATTCTAAATAATTGTTAAAAAGTACACTTTTGAGGAAAAGTTTCCATTCATCTGAAGATATTATTGTGAGGATCTGCGGAAAGAAATTGGGGAGAGTAAGTAGGCTATTATAAATTTCTTCTAAAGGTAAAGTAGTATAAAGGTTCTCGAAGTCGTAACATTGAATGTGCTATATTTTAAGCACATTTAATGTCTTGAGAATTTTTTTGTTATTAGAAATCATCCAATTGCAGTGTTGATCTTGAAAATTGAAATTATTAAGAATATCCAGAATTAGTTTAAGTTTCTGTGCAAAGAGATAATCAATTTCTTTAAAACTTTCTGTACTATTAGCAATGTACCTGAACTTGACAGGATTTTTATGAAATTTAGGAAGAGATTAGTAAACTTTTTATTTAATTTGTTGGGATGAATTTTGAGTCTTTTATGAAGGGCTGTAATTTTTTTAAAAGAATTTTGGCATTGGTAGAAACTTGTTGATAAGTGCAGGTACTGATATTATTATCTTATACTATAACCAATTTTTATGATTTCAACCTTTATCGTAACTTCTCCTTTCCACTAGCCCTCACCAGCAGACAAATAAGGTTAAAGAGTATTTAAAGGTGAGGGTTTAAAATGTTTTAGAGCTTTTGGCAATGGCATTTGCTGCTTTACCTTCTAATGCTCAGCCCTGCCAGCTAATATGGCTTTAACCATCTACTAGCGATGTTAAAAATGCACCAGTAGAGTTTTGAACCAGCTTAATTAGATCAGATTGTGTAGTCTCCAACTGTGATCCTTTTTCAAATCATTAACTCTACGTTTTTTTAAATGCCCACTAATGGTGAAGTTTTGAGCATACACGCAAGTTGTATTCTCAACTTTCTGTTCAATTCAAGCTTTTTTTTTTAAAAAAAAAAAAGGTTATTTAAAATCTTTGTAAGATTTTATAGCCCCATTCACATGCAACTCTCTCTGGCACAGCTGCCATTAGAAAGAGGAGACACAAAGGGGTTTCATGTTTAGTATTCTTCAGACCACCATCTTCCTTCCTTTTATCCATAAGCCACTGTGTACAATCATGTCACAAACGTGAATCAAATTGGCTGATTTCTAATATTATTTACACTTTTTTAACAATATTTACTGTTGCTACACATAATACTGGAACTTTTGTAATGCTTCCCAAAAGAGTTATGAAGTTCCTGAAAAGGTTAATTTATTATTATTTTATCTTAAGCTTTTATAAAGCTCATAGTGTTCGTTGCTATGGTTAAAAGTGTGTCCTTGATTTTTAAATTGCTTCCTTATAAGGTATCAAGTTCAAATTTTGTGCTCCATATTTGCACGAGTCCAATTTTGTGTTCAAATTTTGTATTACTTGTGGGTGACAGTACATGTTGTGCCATGATTTTTTTCAAAACTGAAATTAGACTTTTTTAAATTTAACGTTGAAACAATTTTTCACGCATATTTTCATTTAATGAGCAATCTGAAAATCTAGAATTTTATTGTTCGCACCACTGAATAAAGTGGAGAAAAATCTTTTAAATAAATTTTTAATTTAATTTCTTTTATTTTGGAGCCAGAATTTTTGAAAATTGCCAAATTTTTAGACTTTTTGTTGACCATTATTTTAAAACTTTGCATCTAAAAATGTATTGGTAACAAAGGGTTGAAATTTTCACAAATTATTAAACAACCTTTTTTCACTGTTTTAAAAAATATGATAAAAAGGCATTAATTAGCTGAATTTGTAAGAAATCTGTGATGGAGAAAAAAGAGGAGTATCGATTCTTCTTGGGCATCACTTAAAAACATCAGTTTCAAAGTTATAATCCCATTACATCAAACTGTTGTTATGCTTCTGTATAGAATGCTCTAAAATTAATTTGATTTACTTATTTATTCATCTCAGTCTCCTGCTGCAAAGAATTACTTGCAAAGAAATTAAGCTTACTATAAAAAGCTTCTGCTATTTTATAAATGTTATTTCTGTGCCCCCCTTTTTTTTAAATATAAATTTTGCATTTAATAATTCATTTGATTAATCCTCCAAAAATGTTTTATTACTGTTTAAAATTATTTGCAATGAAATCTACTGCATCATTGGTAAATGTTTGCTCTTCATACATTGACATATATTTTTCTCAGTATTTCATTTAAAAGACTGATTTTCTTTATCTTATTCAGGAATGTAATATTTTGTTCTTATATTAGCTTTAAAATTCTAACATCTAAAAATGTATCCATTATAAAAATTTTAAATTTTCAGAGTTATAAAACAAACTTTTCACCTCCTTTCAAATCAAAAATGATAAAAATACATATTAGTTAAGCAACTTTCAAGTTTATTTGAAAACTAGCAGTGTTTTATAAGCTTTTATTTAATTTGTTGATGGTGTTTGTCACTATGGTAAAACTTTGTCATCAAAGTTTTTTATCATAAAGGTTATGGAGCTAAAATTTTGGGTATGCACTTACTGTGGATGAGAATAAGTGTTTTTTCAAAGTTTGTTTTCAAAGTAGTAGTAGTTCTTTTTTTTTTTTTTTTTTTTTTTTTTTTTTTTTTTAGTTGAGGCGATTTTTAGTACATATCTTTGTTAAAGAACGAACTAAAAATCTCACTGAATTTTATTGTTTGAACCATCTGATAGAATATTCCCCCTCCCCCCCCCAAATAAACTTCTAAATGAAAATTTAAAGTTACTGCCTCTTTTTTTTTTTTTTTCCTTTCGCTGGATTTTTCCAGTCATTTGCCATGTAACAGAATTGTTGGGGAGTAATTATTCACACCATTGAAATATGATTTTTGAATTGAATAATTTGATTCACAACATGCCATCGAGATTGGAAATTTGAAAAGAAAATTCTTTTAAAAATAAAGAAAAGTTTTTATTTAAAGCCCATAAAACAATTAATGAACTAATAAGGAAAAAATAACTTTTCTTAAGAATTTATTATAGAAAGAATTTATTATATGAGATTAAATTATTATTCTCTATACAAAACATCTACAATTTTGTATCACAAATAATAAAAGCAAAGAAGCTTAAATAGAGAAATCTAATAATTGAATTGCATTGTCAAAAATATAAGTTATTAGCTTTAAAAATCAAACTTTCACGGTCCATACTTTTGATTTTTGTGATATAAAACTGTAGATGTATTTTGTGGAGAGAATTATTTAATCTCTTGTTCAAATTAAACTATATCATAAATTCTCGGGTCTTACAAAAGTTTCCCGCCACTGCAAATATCTTCTGCACAAACAGTTCGTGTTGGCATGTTTAATATTTTGTCGAACAATGTTTGGCATTTGAAAGAAGAAAGAGACTTGCTTGAGAACACTCTGTTGTGAAATTTGTAAAAAAATATCATTTTCATTAAGTACAAAGTGCCTGAAATGGAACTATTATACTACCTGATTAGAACCATCATTTACTTCCAGTTCTGTTGAAAAAATTCAGCTACAGAATGTCACCAAATCATATGTACATCTTTAGGTACTAATGTTGTATCATATGACACCATGAAGGTTTGATGCCAAAAGTTCAAAAACAAGGACTATGACATTCAAGAGGCAGAATGCTCTGACTGGCCTACTGATGTTGATTGAGGCCCACCTGCAAGAACTTGTGGAAGAAAATCAGTATGCAACCACTCATGAGCTTCTTAAGGAGTTAGACGTTAGCGCTATGCCCATTAGTCATGCTATGCATTGTATAAACTTGATGTACAAGTTCAATTACTAGGTGCCGCATGGCTAACTCAAGCAAATAAGACAGAAATGTTTGGGTGTGCACTAATCTGCTCGAATATCTAAGCAAGGACAAAATTTTGGACTGGATCGTCACTTGTGATGAAAAGTGAATTTACTTCAACAACACAGCCAAAAAGGGAATTGGTCTGTGCCTGGTGAGCCCACTGGCTGTGTGCGCAATTTGACTAACAAAAAAATCACGCTTTGAATCTGGTGGGATTGCCATGGTATTATCGATAAAGAGTATCTGAAAAAGGTAAAACTCTCGACAGTAAGGTGAACAGCGAGATTGTTGTCCGTGTTGATGGACTGTAATTTTAATTAGCTGATGCTGCTATCAATAAAAAACATCGAACTAAGTTCCAGTGCAAAAAGGAAATGTTCCATCAAGATAATGCAAGACCACATGTGCCTGCATTCACCGGCTGGACTCTGTACGGACTTAAATAGGATTTTTTGCCACTCCCACCGTACAGTCTGAACACCGCTCCTTCAGATATTTATCTTTTTTCACACCTGCAGCTACATCTTGCTGGTACTATCTTCCATTCAGTACAGGACTTTCGAAATGAGTTTGATCTGTTTTTGGACTAGCGGCCATGAAGTTTCTGGGCTGAAGGCTTTGAAAAATTACCAAAATGTTGGCAGAAAATCATAGATTTGGGTGGTGATTACTACCTGCACTAAAGGTACTGCTTTCATCCCCCCCCCAACTTTTCTAATTTTCTGGTGGAAAACTTTCATTACAACCAGATACTTTTCTCCTTTTAATTCATGAAGTATTTTACGAGTTTTAAATAAAAGCTTACATGTAAAAAACTTTTTTAATTTCTTTTTCCCTCCTAGAATTATTTTTGCATCTACAATTTAGTATGTGCTACTGAGAGGAAAGATTTCTATTTCATATGAAACAGAGGGGTCGCTGAAGGAAATTTATGTGTTCTGTTAGAAAAGAAACATTAATGTTATTAAAATTGGCATATCCAGAGTGATGACGTCCTCTGCATTGTACGCAATATTCATGTCTCAGTGGTTTGATTTCAAGAGTATTTCTTATGTACCCAGGTGCAGCTAAACTTGTAGATATCTCTTTATATACTTTTGTATTATGTTACAGTACCTCTTAAGTAAAGTACTCTAGTAATTCTTTTTTTTTAATGCTATTGCATCCCCAGACAGCTAGCTATCAATGCAATAGTTTCGCTATTCCAGTGAGCGGTCAGTTGCATGTCAGCGATATTGTTTACTAGAACTGAGTGAATCATGCGATACAGAATAGAAAATATCCCTATTTGCCCTGCTTCAGAGGGGTAGGAGCATTTTATCTCCAGTTCAATAGGCAGTTAATACTTGTTTGCCATGTGAATGGGACATGTTGGAAGAACCAGTTTTCATCACAGGTTGAATCTGATCTTGTGAACGGGGCGTATTTTATTGGTTCAGACAGAGCGATAATTCGCTTGTCAGTCTAATACAGCTGAAGGATTTTGAGTTAATATTATAAAATCAGAACTCTAAAACCTGATTATTAATAAGAATGATTCTGGTAGGCAGCTAATGCATGAATAGTTACATTACCTCCTCCTGATTTTAGTCTTCATTATATTCATTTGCTAGTCTAAACATTTCTTCATTACAGATTATATTAAGCATTAACTGTTGCTCGTATTTCAGTTTTTTTCATCCTTATGTAATATATAAAATATATAATTTATTAATATCATATCTATCAATTGAAAGCTCTAATAAAAATACTTACCACCCACACACAGTAAGTTAGATTAGCCATTCTTCGGGAGATTGCCTGTATTTTAACATGAAACAGATACATAAATATCCATCCAAATATTCCTACACCACAAAGCATAAGAAGAAGCTTTGCATAATCAGCTAATCTGTACCTAAAGAAAAAAAGTGTTTTTAAAAATTTTGATATATGGTTGTAATAAATTTGCATTTACATTTAATAACAACATTGACCTACTGTTCCTAGTCAAAGCATATTTCAATTCATAAAAATTTTGAAATTTTTATGAATTTCGGCAAACAGTTATTAACAGCTTGAATTAAATTCATCAAATTGTTACCAACTGCTGAAGAGTCGCTACACAGTTATTAAAAATCTGAAGAAATTGTTAAAATTTATGTCTAGTTTTGTGAATATACTTGAAGATGATGTATATACATATGGGTAAAATTGCAGTTTTGTTTTAAATATTGATTATAAGTCCATTATTTTGAATTCATACATAATTCATATTGATACCATGAGCACATTCTACATTTGATTCTATTATGAACCAATGGATTATTTTTTTCCACTTTATTTTTCTATAAAAAGAAAAACAATTTAAAATACCGAGTACCAAGACATACTACACATAAGTTAAAAAGGCAATTATATCAGAAAAGTAATAGTACTTGCATATTAGCACTACCACTTAGGTAAAAGTTTTCAAATTTTCAGAATGTGCTATGATTTGATTATGATGCATATAACAATTTAGTTTCAACAAGCAGCGCTGCCATTGCCATTTTTGTATGCATTCATTTTGTTGTATTCCAAGTTCCAACAGTTATCATAGACAAATCATGATATTTTTTGTCTTAAACTCGATTTTAAAATATGTGTTCATGAGATTTGTTTGTAATGAAAGAAATTGCAATATAGTTTTTCCAAGCATATACTGTTTTGCTGCAAAATTACTAAAAAGAACAATTGCTTTGAATCTATTTTTGAAGTGATCACCAGTAATTGAAATTTCTACCAGAACAAAAGGAAAGAAACCAACCTGTAAATGGATTTATTGATTTATTTTCAGGACAAATATCTAACTAAAATGTGAAATATGTATGTGTGTAATAAATAATTTTTTGCATTATGTCATAATTTCTTTTGTAAAAAATTACCAAAATGCACTAAGATGGTTGTGCTTAATATGTAGTTCCAAAATGTGCTCATTTTTAGAATACAATAAGTTGTTTCTATTATTTATTTAGTGGAAATTTACTGAATTTATTTAACTTTAATACTACAAAATTCCTTAAGCTGGAACTCATAAACATTACAATTAAAACAAAATTCAACCCATCTTAGTTTGAATCCAAACAAAAAGTCATGACATATTTTGAGAAACGATTTGGCATAGACTTCTCTTTGTCATTCTATACATGGATATATCAGATATACAATACCACATATTTCATAAAATAAAAAAAAATACATTTATGAAATAAAAATATGTAAATAGTTTTATATCACATGAACTGGAAATAAAATCATTAATTAAAATTTAGTTTCAAACATCTATTGCAAATATGACACAAATTTGAATGAAATAAATGTGCTGAAATAGCCAATAGTAGTACTACATTTATTGCATTTAACAATACATTTTGTATGGAGAAATGAAACAATGAAAAGGAAGATACTTCAAAAACTAGTGTTGCTACTAATCACTGTATTAGTATTGCTGAAATATGCAGTAGCCAAGGAGATATAAATTAAGTGTAAAGAAAAAAATTCATCAGCAAAATGACATTTTTTAAAAAATTATTGATTGCATTTACTGTACATAAACATTTATTTAAATTCTAAATTTCTACTTATTTTTTTTACATAACAAATACATACACCTGTGTTTAAAACTTAAGGATGAAAATCATTATGCAAAGTTATCAACACAGAATCTGATAAATCAACTGCACTTAAGTTCTAGTAATTTGCATGCATAAAATATGCACAGTAAAGAGCCATTGAATATATAGATTTCCAATTCTTGTGGTTATGAGCCGAAAGGTAACGTAAAAAGTGGACGAAAAGGAAATTTCATTTGCCAGATAAATTTGAACATTAATGGATAAATGTAAAATTTCTGCCTTATCTCAAAGACTTCATCTTGATTAGTTTACATGCCGGAGGATTACAGGTAAGCTGTTAGAAGGCCTTACAATCACTAAATCTGAAATTAAGTTTGGAATCACACTAAAGTGCCATCTCCAGACTTTAAATAGCATTTCAGATTATTGGAATGATTTCAGACATATTACAAATTACCTTCTCCTTATGATTCAATAAGAAGACCTATATCTAGCTAAACACAGCTAACACTATACAATAAGCCAACTTGCAAGTCATCTCTACTGAAGCGCAAAAACAAGAATATTCTGCCAAACTGCAGCTCAGTATTTGAATCGTGAAATTACGTGGTCCAGCAATGCGCAAATACTCTGAAGAGCCAAAACATCAATGATTACTGACTCAGTAACGCATTGCACGACTTTTGGCCTGCAAAACAGCTGCATATTACCTCAGCATGGATGCCACAAGTTCTTGAGAGATGACTGGAGACAGGTTGTACCGAATTGCTAAACAGCAATCATGCAAAGTCAAGATATTCCAACATAGTGATGCCTGAACTCTGAGCTGCAGCTCCATGACATCCCAAATGTGCTCTTTTAGGTTAAAATCTGGCGAGTTAGGTGGCCTGGACATTAATTAGAATTAATCCTTATGCTCTTCGAATCACTCCAACAGAATTCGAGAACATTGTGATTGTACACATAATTGTAACATGAGACGTTGAAAATTCCATTTCCAATTAGGAAGATAGATGCCATGTAAAAATGCAACCGATATGCAGTTATGTTCAGATAGTCTGGAGCTTTCATTCTACCACAACTAAGGGTCCCAGAGCTACCCATGAGAACATTTCCCAAAGCATAATACTACCATCACCAGCCTGTATATGACCTGCTGTACAGGGCAGGGGCAAATGTTTGCCTGGAAGACAGCATACCCTGACACAGTTATCGATGTGATGAATGAGAAATCATGACTTATCTGACCAGGAAATTGTCTTCAACTTATCCATAGTCCATTCTTGATGTTCCCACTGTAGGCATAGTTGACAACGATGTTTGGTCAATAGAGGCACACAAGTGGAACGTCTGCTGTGCGGTCCTATTTTCAACAGTGTTCAATGAACTGTGTATTCTGAAATACTTGCATTTGGACCTGCATTGTAATGAGCTGTCAGCTGAGACACTCTCGGCTTTTTGGAACAGCAAAAGATTTTTCTGTTCTAAGCAGCTTAATCTCCAACATCCTTTTTCTTTGGTGATGTATGGATGCCCAACAGCTTGGCATCTACTGCTGGTTTCATTGTTATTTATCCACTTTTCATAAATAGTAACAATTGCAAATCATTAAAAACCTACCAGTTGTGCAGTTTTGAGATACTCGTTCTGAGTCTTCAGGCCATTAGAATATGCCCTCTATCAAATTCACATATATCACTCACAAAAGTAAGTGCAAGAATGATTCCTTACCTTCTTCAACAGCAGTTAAATACCATTCCCATTTAATCACGTGCCCTCCACATCATCCAGATGAGTTGATTCAAAAGTGTATAATAATGAATGGTCATAATGTTTTGGTTTGTGGTTTGGAAAGTTGTTTTTATGACCACCCTATATATGGATATCAGCTAAAGACATTTTCAGTGTTGATGAAACCATCATCTTTTTCATCCCATAATTTCAAAATGCCTAACACCTAAAGATGTTCATTATTATGGTTAAAATCAATTTACTATTTTACTCTGATTAAATACTGAGTCCATATGTTCTATATAAAACTGAGGTCTGGAGAACATAAAGGCCAGTTATACTGCCTCAGCACTGGTAAGAATTCTTCATCTATCATTTTCAGTTATATCCAATTCCTATGTGAAACTTTTCTGCAAAAGACTTGCTACTGTTGCTGTGATTTGTTGTATCCAAAAGGTTTTTGTTATTGTCTTGTGTTATGTAGGAGAAAATAAAAAGCTTTCCCTATTTGTCTCCTTTCAAATAGAGTTTCTCTGTACATGCAAAAAAGTCCCTCATCCTCAAGTTTTGGACATGCATACTTTTGTAGAGCTAGAAGTCTTATTAAAAAAATTAAATATTCTTCAAAAATCCATAACGAATCCAAATGCAATTGTAACAAACATGTAAGAAATTAAAAATTTTGTGTAATATACTTAAATTGTTGAATTTGCTATTGATACAAATGTAGCCTTTCACTATAAAATTACTTACCGGTTTCTCCACAGAAGAGATCCAAGCTGTACACCAAAAAAGTACAGAGATACAAAGCCAAGAAGTGAAACAATTCCTTCTTTATTTGCCCTGATAAAAGTATCCCGAACATCAGACAGCACAAACGATATCAAATCCATTTTTGAGAGCAATAACTGATGCAGAACAATAGTCACAACTGCTAAGAATCCAGAACTATGAGCAGGACAGAGAGTTAAGATGTTATAGCATATGATCTGAAATTTCAGTAAGAAATTAAACTCTGAAATATGAAACTGACCTAAAATTTCTCATCGCAATAAATATCTTCTTGTAAGGTATAGCTAACATTACTTTTAACTCGTTTTATTTTATTACAACTTTCACTCCTTTGTGAACTATTAGTTCTTTTTCTGAATGGAAGTTTAAAATTAAAAACAGCAAAATAGCCAAAACAATCTTTACAGTTTTACACCACAAATAAATTACAAATCTATGTTAAATACTAAATTTGCATTACCTTATGTATATATTTCAAGCAAAATAAAGAGAATTTTGTAATATTACATCTTAATTCAACTGCTATTAATTATTGATTTTAATGCAGGAAAGAATGATGCTTAAACTAGTACTACTGAAAGATACATACAAAATTAACTATCAAAAATGAGTTTTAATTTAACCATTTATTTAGCAATATAACATTTTCTGATAAATTTTTACAAAAATTTATAGTAGTAGTTTATACTTGAGTTTGATGTTTCAGGTGCATACAAAGAATAAACTTTAATTAGTTTTTCATTTTATTTAAAAGTTCTTTAATTATTATTTATTTTTAATTCACTATTACAGTCAAAAAAATTACAGATAATATATTTTCACAGAAGTAAATCTGATGCTGTACACATCAAATGACTACATAATCTGACTCCACTAGGTAATTATTATTCTAAAATTAAAATGGATTCATTATATAAGTTTTATAAAGACATTCATAGAAAAATTAGCAAAATATTTAATGACTGCAATCTTTATTTTTCTCTCTTTATCTTTTCATTGAAATAAAAACTAATAATCTCCACATACATTCATATTAAATTCATTAAACAGAATTTTATTTAAAGAGCCGAAAACAATGAACTAGATCTTAATTTGCTTATAAACTAAATTAATAGCTTAGCAGAAACCAACAATATAAAATATACAAATACCTTTGTGAAAGCCAGAGTAAAAAAGAAGTTCCAATGTATTCCATATTCAGATGCTACTTTATGGTAGTTTACAGCTGTAGTTAAAACTAGTCTGGCTATTCCCAATAACAGTAGAGGAAATGAAGTGATTAAATTCTTTCTAAAGCTAGAGAAAGAGAAGATTAAAGGATTGTATAAATATAGTTTAAAACATTTTTATAATGCAGATAGTATCTTAAAAAAATATATTCCAAATGATATATTGACTTTTTGAGTTAATCATTAAAGAGAAAGTTAAGAATTATTATTAATAATAACCAGCAAACAAGAATAGTTGGCTAATCTTTAAACAGAAAGAAGAAATTATTTACATATTTTCACAATAATTTTGCAAAAATAATTATATTTATTTAAAATGTGTTGAAGGAAATATTTCACAACTCATCATTTTGATATTGATTTATTGTGTGCTGTGGTTAAATACTAGCTATTTTAAAAATTGTGCAATTTTATAGTGATAACTTTATTCTTTCCTGTGAGAAATGTTCTTATTCTCATATAAGAAGGTAATAAAAAATACCTGAAATTAGTTTTAAATGAAAAAAGCCATATTAATAATGAAAGGAAAATCATTAAATACTACTTTTACATGAAAAGTATGAACATCCATAGAAGGTATGTACTTTATTACCATTTCAAAAATAAAATCTTTAGATGCAATACAAAAGCCACTAAATAAAGGATTTCAATGTCTATAAACATTGTATTCACAGAAAATAAAACAATAGTGATTTATTTGTATCTCAAGTTAAAAAGCATAATGTTCATTGCCTTTTAATAAGCATATACTCCTATATTCAAAAATTTTGCAAAGTATATTTCTAAGGAAGTTCTACTTGAAATGTGAAAAATTATTTCTTAGCCAACTTTGAAGTAATAATCAACAGAACATATGTATACTGCAGAATATCTATCATTCGAGGAAGCTTTTTTTTATACCTGCCATAGATTAACCACTTTGGATAGCTTGACTACCCTGAAAATGTTCATGCCATATAACCATGCTAATGAAAGGGAATAAACAGGTCAAAAGATGAAAAACTTGACAAATAAAATGGTTGGAGTATGATAGGGATCTACTTCTGATCAGCCCAACTTTCTTATCTTAAATGATTTTTGCTCGGAATGATGCTTAAACTAGGTAAATTACAGTAAAGTATGACATAGCTCTGAACTGTCAAAAGATGTTTTAACTCTGCATTACAAAATAAACTGTGCTATCCAAACTGATGTCACTTCATACATTTTTCCTAGAATGATAATAACCCCTAAAAGCCTAATTCAGGTGCTGCAAGTTTTACATGTGTGACATGACTTTTCCATAAACTTTTTTTAGCAGAAGGCTACTTCTATGTACACTCATGTCCAAAATTATCTTTACATGCATGAAATTACAGATTTCTCAGAAACTGCTAACAATAATTTTATGAATTTCTGTAGGCATTATAACATGTAAATACAAAGGGAAAAAAATAACAATATTGTATATGATATAAAACTCTACCATGAAACAATAAAACAGTGATGAAATTGTAAGGTTTTAGTTAAACTAACAAAGTTTTATTCTAATTTTTCCTTTTCTATCTCTTCTCATTTCAACTTCCCGTTAGAATAAGCGCGCGTTTCAGCTTTATGCTAATTTGAAGTGGAGCCAAGTTATATTTAAGCGAGAGGTAGGAACCTCTTAGCGTGAGAGAGCTTTTAGTCTCAGACCACGGTTACTCTATTCGACGTTCGCCTGACTAGCTAGCATTTAAATTCTAAGCCATAGCGCTTTTACGTGATTGCTTATTGAAGTAATTCCAAGTGCGTCAGTATTAGTTAAATCTTGCTACGCACCATTTAGTTTAGAGGCCAACCTCGTGTTATAGCTCTGTGAGCAACGACTATTTAATTTGTAATTAGTTTTAGTTTAAATTTATTTGATTGTTCATTTTAGACCCAAGTGCGGTCTCTACTTTCTGTATCCCTCTCGAGTTGGGAAGTGGTTGTAAATAATTGTGATTTAATAAAAGAGGATTTTAAATTCCTTTAAAGTGCAGTTCTTCTACCACTTAATCACAATATTCTACCATAGAACATAGCTGCATTCAGCTCCCTGTTCCAGATCAGGATTTAAGGAGTTCACGAAGATGTTTGCCAAGAATATGCACCGAAACACAGTCCTGACAAAATTGCTTACACGATTGCAAATATTTACAAAAAACTGAAAAATATCTACCGTAAGTAATGTTTTAACTCGTATATTTACAGAAAAATTCTGTCTATCTTCTAGAGCTGATAAAGAAAAGAATTACAATGAAATTACTATTCATCCACATTAAGCATTGAATTAGTCAAAAATACAACAAAAGAGACAGATGGTCATTAAATGTACACCTTTTACTTATATTTTTTTAAAGTCCACTGATATTTCATCTGTTTTTTTCTTATTAAAAAGTATGCTTTCCTAAAACTTTGGATGGACTTTCGAAAACAATGTAATAGAAGAGAAGCAAAACGCCACTGCTACACTTTAAAGAAATGTTAACTTATTTTGATAATTAGGGTAAAGGATGAGAATCCAGAAGAAATGCCATTAGATATAATATTTAAGAAATAACTTTTTGTGTTTAAAACATTAATTACAGTTATTATACAGAAACTTTTCCTATAAGTATGCAAAGAAATCTACTGATGTATTGCCAAAAATCAGTGCAACAGTTTAATTCCATCAAGGGCAAGATACATTTCTGTATGAATCATGGTTAAATTAATATATCTTTAAGGCTACATGAAAATCAGCTAGCTTAAAATGCATCAAAACTAATAACTGTTTATTGAAAATTCTCAGTGTAATTAATATACAATAATCTCAATACATAATTAACCCAGTTTTATGTTTGTCCTTCCTATAAACATAATACTTTTATATTAAAATTCTAATTTGAGTATTGAGTTCTTGTTTGAAACTTTAAATAACAGAAATCATCAAAAATGGAGAGAAGCAATTACATTTATATATACACATATTAAAAAATATATATACAGTCTTAATGAAAAAGATTATTACTTCACTGATAAAAAATAGAAGGCAAGTCAATACTTTGTTACTTGTACTATCTTACTTTTTTGGTTTAGATGGCCTTTCCCAAGCATGAGGTGAACAAAGACCATGAACAAGAACAAATGATCCTACTCCAGCATCCATAATTGACCAACCATAAGTTTCAGTTTTGGCAAATCGACCCGGAAAGAATGTGAAATCCACAGCAAGGATACAAATAGACGTTGCCAGGAGAAGATGACCACGATAATCTCCCACGAAATTTCGACTGAAATCCTTCTCGGGTAAAATTTCATTCATGTTCCTGTAAGTCATACAGTAAATATCGGATGTGTCAAACAATTATAATGTAACACATAGGATAAATTAGATTTATAGCAAAGTACACTAAAGCTATCTGTTCTATAGGTAGATATGCTTTCATTTAGGAATTTCTAAGGGAAACTTGCCCATATCAAACTTACATATGAGGAAATCTCAAAACCTTCACATTAGCCTGTTCAGTTAACAGTATTTCATATATGTCATTGAGCCACAGGTAGGTAGTGGTATAACTAGAGGAAAGGGGGCTTTTTTCATGTCAAATATAATAGAGCAGTTAATTGTATGGACTATTCAAGTAGAAAGTATGACAATTTTTTTTTTCATTATGTTAGTGCTTGTTATAGTTACCTGCCAAACAAGAAAGATACCTTCATGAAGGGTTAGAGACTAAGAACTTGCTCATATTCACATTACAAAAGGAACAGTAGCTCATGTTACACATAAGGTAAATGATGAAAATACTCATGAGCCAGCTTAATCTTTGGGATTTTATCTCACATCAAACTACCAGTAATCATCAGTGTTATACATTCACTCACTGGTGAAGTGAGAAATCACAAGCTGCTACAGAGTCGAATTGAATTGAGGAGAGAGTTATTTTTACACTAGACATAATATTTAAAGAAATCACAATGAGGTTTTCAACAGCTTTATGCTTTTGCTGAGTGTTTCTTACTTCACTGAAACTTTTGAATGAAACATATGGCACTTCCAATTATCTGCACTCCCACTGAAAAGTTGCAAACTTATTGCTAGTTTGGAGAGAAATGTTTGTTTGGGTATCTTTACATCTATTTCAATGATGCATTCAGTGCTGCATATTTTTTTTTAACATTTTCTTTTTTCATAGAAGACATGCATATTTTTCAGAGATAATTATACTAATCAGTAGTTATGTCTTGGGGATAATTCCAGTTCTTTACAGAATTTTACTGATGTATATTCTTTTGTCCAACAATAAATAAATTTAGCAGCTGTTGTAAATGAGATATAGTTATCTACAAACTAGTTTCCAACCTGTATTCTAATATTTTATTTGCAATTTTTCACATTGCATTTGCATAAAATTTGGCTGTTTCAGAAGCACAATTACATATAATGCAAATTTTTGCATTCTTTATTGTTAGGCAAAATGTCATAATTCTGAAAAATGAAATACTTCCTTTTTTTATCTGCTGGCAAAACCCACAGTCCCATTACAATTCAGTCCACAAAAACAAATGTGCTCTCAACGAAAAAAGAAGTACCTATCTAAAAAATTACCTGTTAATTTCATAAGTGCAAATTCATGTGTACTCAAACTCATATGTGCATACTCAGGTGGTCACATAAATACATTTAGGCAATATTGTGCGTTGCCATATCAATACATTTTTGCAACTTTTCGGTAGAGATGCTGATAATCAGAAAATATCAGAAGTAGAAATGAAAATTAAATTACGATCACAGTAGCACAAATAAGAAAAAATTCCTCAGAAAGAAATAAAGTTTTATTTCTACTACTGTTCTGACAATGGAAGACAAAACAAAGAAGTGAAATGTTCTGCATTTTCGCAATCTATTCTAAATTACTGTCTCCAGAATGCAATTTCAAATGTTTAATTAATGCAAGTTTTCCTTATAACTGCTGTAAGTATTACTTGTGGTGAGGGAAATTTTCTTAAATATAAATCATTAGAAAACACTTAAGACATACTTTCTGTCTTTTACGAAAGAGACTTTTTCCTCTAGATTTTTAAGAAACCTTACTTTTCTGTCCCCAGAACAATAATTGGAGTAATGAAACAAACTTCTAGAATATGGTAAATGATACTGCTAACATAAAAAGAAGCAAAAGAGCACTTTAAATGTTGGAATTAAAGCTTATTTCAAAAATCAAAATAGAATTTTTTTATATATTTCTCTGCATGAAGTTTTGATATTTTACATATTTTTTGCTACTTATGTATTTTTTGTTGATCATTATCGAGAAACAAAACCGTGGTCAAATAGCATGATTTAGAGCCAGTTATGGATAAATGTGACATCACAGTATAGTCATAAGATCTTCATTTTGGTTTTATGCAAGCCTGATGCTCAGTAAGCAAGTTTAATTTTTCTGAAGAAGGATATAAATTAACTACTGTTTCTGTTTTTCTCTTGCATTTGGAATAAATAAATAAATAACAGAAAAAGGTAAAAAAATAAATATTTTGGATCTTCTTTCTACAAAATAGCAAACAGCGGAATATTTTTAAAATTACAGGACTGATTATACTTGTAAAAGGGTGAATATTGAAAGACCCTGGGATCGGTGAAATGACACAGTAAAATACATTGCACAACTGCATGAAAATTTATAGATTCATATTTAAGAAAACTTATATGGAGTTTAGTTCCTACAATTTTATTGCTATTTTACATACTCTTAGGGAATTCTAGCATCAGAATGATTGGTGCAAGTTTTAATGTTTATATTTGTCAAATAACCTCAAGTTTGGGTTCAAATTTAGTTTTTTATATGCTACACATTTGAACTTGTATCTGTTGATTATCTAACCAAATAAAGAGCAATCTATGATTATCTAACTAAATAAAGAAAGATTTATTCATTCCAACTTCAGCCAAAATGACTGGCATCATTTTTGCGAAATCTCTGCTCTCGTAATTGATGATACGAATTAGGTTAAGCGCGAATTATTTATTTTATACATTTAAAGAGGCAACGAAAGCTCTGGCTAAGCTACTGCTGCAAGGCAGTTAAATGAAAGAAGTGAAACAATGAATTAAAGCACAGCTTTTGAATTCAAAAAAGTAAATAAATAAAATATAAAACACTTTTTTTAATAGGGTTACAGATAAAAATTTTTATGTTCAATCTCTGAGAAATGACACAAAATTGTAAATATTTTTATTATTTTATTCCACACATAATATTAATACTGAATTTTAACTACTGAGAAGGGAAAGCAAATCAGAGTTGAGAATATGCATTACATAGCTGTAGTGGAAAATACTTAGAACATCAATATATGCATTTTGTTCCAATGCAGAAACTTTGAGATTCAATTCGTATTATAATTTAAGCATAAAATGATTCTAATAATGCAATAAATATAAAAAAATTATTTGTTACACTCAGATTATAAATGATATTGATATTAAAGCACAAAATTATCTAAAACTTAAATTTTAATTCTTAATTTTTAAATAATGTATATATAAAACAATGACATTATTACCCAATTACTACAATAAAAAACAGTTTCATGTCTCATATTCAGATAAATAGTGAATGAAATCTGCTTCATAAATACAAAGGTTGGTCATAAAACAACTTCCCTGATATTATGAACCCTTAGCGACCTATCTGCTCAACTAAATGAAAATGAAATTTCAGATATAGTTATTTTAAGGTGTGCACTGGAAATTATGATAATTTAAAACAACACGGCTCTCGCAATTGTTGTAACAGTGAAAATATTTTGAAATTTTTAATGGCAACACTCATGTTTTTCCTGTAAAAATTTAGCATGCATTGAAAAACCATATATGGCGTTGAAATTACACATGTATGATGAAAATACCCAGCAAAAAACATTTAAAGAACAGCATTTTAAAGACCAATGAAAATACATGACAGGAGAAGGAAAATATGTTTTATATGAATTACCGTAATTTCCGGAAGAAACGCCGCATCAGCGTAAACGCTGCAATAGATTAAATTGCGCGTGACATCGTCGTGGGCCGTATAGATGCAAAATTTCAACCTATGTCCTGATATATGACATATCAGTTAAGAAAAATGCATGAAATGAAACCATAAGCCAAAAATAAATTAAAGGTAAGAAATGTTGAAAATATATTTACATTCACGGATATACTTATATTTTCCCACTAAAGAAGTCCATATTTGTAATACTCGGACTATATTATAAAAAATGTTGCAACAACGAAATATTAAATTAGATCGACAAAAGAAAATTTTAAATTTTACTTATAAAAGGTAATGTTGCAACAATGAAATATTAAATTAGATCGACAAAAGAAAATTTTAAATTTTACTTATAAAAGGTATTACAGCAACCTATACATCATATGAAGCCATCAAAATCTGATTCCTCACTATCCGAATTAAAAAGATTTAGTAAATCTTGATCTAAGGCCAAGTCTTCCAGATCGTTACATTCATCCTCTCGGTTTACAATCTCTTTATCTAAGGATATAATTTCAGCTTCTTTGAACCCTGCTATTACTGACGATGATTTTACTGATTTCCACGCACTTACTACCCACTTTGCAACTTCTTCATAAGATGCTCTACGCATTTGACCGCTTTTGTTATACGTATGCAATCCTTCACTCATCCAACACTCCCACCGCTTTCGGACTTCAGCTTTGAAGGATTTATTACCTGACAAATCTAATGGTTGTAAGATTTTTGTTAAACCACCAGGAATTATTGCTACGGTCGTAGACAATTTTTGTCATCTGGTTTACACTGACTCAAGTAAATCAGCATGCATGGAATCCATTATCAATAACCCTTTTGGTTGGAAAAAAGATCCCTTACGACACTGCCAAACTTTTTGTAGCCACTCATGCATAATTGTTTCACACATCCAGCTGTTCTCGTTTGCACAAATAATTACGTCATTAGGAAAATCTCCCTTCGGAATAGTTTTTCGTTTAAAAATGATCATCAGCTTTAGCTTGTCACCGTTTGCGGCACAAGCTAACACACATGTAAATGACGTTCTTTCATGCCCCGTCGTAAGCACAGACACAGTTTTGCACCAGTTTCATCAACAGTTCTGTTTGCAGGAGAGTCGAAAGCTAACGGCGTTTCATCCATATTTATTATCTGTGATCGAAGAAGTTTTTTTTTTTTATCAATAATATCTGTCACATATTTTAGAAAAGATGCTTTTTCATCCTGCCAGTCCATTGGTAATTGTTGCCCGACTGTTGTTCTAGTATGCACAGAAATATTTTTTCTTTTCATAAATCTGCTACACCAGCAAGGCCCTCCTTTGAAATCATTTATGTTCATTTGTTTTACTACAAATTTTGCTTGAAAGCGAATTTTTACAGTCGAAACTGCCATTCCCTTTCCTCGTTGCTCCTTTATGCAGTCTGCAAAATCGTCCTCTAGATTCGGCCACCTTACAGTACCACTTCTTTTGGCTCGTTTCTGTTGTGGCATATTTTTAAGTTTTTCTTTTTCAGTTCTCCAACGTCGAATACATCTCTCGTCCACTTCAAACTCTCGAGCTGCTTCTCTATTTCCAATTTGTTCAGCACGTGAAATTACATTAAGCTTAAAACCAGCAGTATAGCTTCTTTGCTGTTTAGGTGCCATTTTAAAAAATTTTCTGCTCCCTTCTTACTTAAAAACTATCCAACAAGTACTTGTACCCAAACTGATGGGATCTGTATCTGGCAGAATGCCAAGAAAAATCGATTCATCTGAA
>KK117869.1:16663-104559 GCA_000611955.2 Stegodyphus mimosarum | reverse complement strand
ACAAAAAAAAAAAAAAAAAAAAAAAAAAACCTAATGTTTATATGGTCCATGCAAACCAAAAGTTCCAATACATGAAATAATCATTAAGCTATAACAGATAAAAATAAGTGATAAATAAGCCAATTCTCCAAAACTAAACTGTGAAAGGAAAAATGATGTCTGTACTTAGAGGTATTATATTAATAACAATGGCATTACATTAATACCCCTTATCCCTAGACCTCATATAAATTGAGCTGAATTCAATATTAGATGAATGTAGGATTTCAATAAAATTCAGAGTCTTAATTGCTTATAGTTTGTGCTCATCAACAAGATAAGCAGAGATACTGCACTCCATTTCTTGCACTCTGTTTTCTATCAGATTTTTTTCTTTTCCTTGTGTGTGTGTTTAGGTGGTATGTGTAATTTGGTAACAGCAACATAGAGCAATTGCTAAGATAGCCATGCTATTTATTACCTGTGTTAGTATTCTGACAGTTTATTAGTAGAGCACATTTATTTGTGTACTGAGAGCATTTCCTGATATATTACTATTAGAAGAAAATAATGGATAAAAATGTTAGAATAATAAAACAAAACTGTTCAAAATCAGAAACTTTTATAATAATTTGTATATGAAAAAGATAGCATTTAGTTGCAAAATCTCTGCATTTTAACTTTTCATAAAATTTAATACTCTTCTACATCAGCAATTTTTTTTTCCTACAATTACAAATAAACCCATAATTCATTTACAAACTTAATAATTTTCTTATCATTCACGCATAATTTTCTTAGGGTTCTGCATGGGCGATTTTGTGGTTTTTCGCATGTGTAAAGCAGACGCGACTCAGTTACCTGGAGCAAGTTCTCTACAAAAGCATCTGTTCCCTTAAGCAGACAGCTCTTATATGCTTAGCCATAATCAAATAAAATAACTTAATCAAATTCTTTACTCTTTATTTATATTTCATTATATATGTATATAATAACAAGACTTTTTTTAAAAAACAAAATATAAATATGCCTAGTATTTTGCGCATTAAGCTGTTGAAAAAATATCAATAAAGGCATAAAGTAAGAAATTTAGAACTGTCACAAAGACGAAAAGTGAAGTTCATAATTAATAAATTTCAAAAAATCCTATAAATGCAACAAAGAATTTTTAAAATTGTTAAAAGCAAAACCTTTAAATAACCTCCAATTAAAAAATTTATGAAATTTAAAGAACTCAAAAGAAGGGAAATTCAATAAATTTCAATGTCATTTCATCAGGGGAAAGAAACACTGAAACCAATTGAAATCCCTCTTCTACAAAAGTCCTTGCTTTTCTGTATCCAGAATTAGTTGATGAACCATTTCAATATATTTTAATTATAATAGTTCACCCGAAAATTCTGGCCCTTCCCCAAAGCAAGGGAAAAAAGTAAATTTAAATAAATTTAAATTAAAATCTTATACCTTAAAAATAGAGAATACCATTTCACTTAACAAAAACGAATGTGACATAATAAAATACTTCACTGAATAAAATAAAACAAAATATTACCTTCACACTTATAGCAAATAATCCAACATATTTAAAGCATAATTGAAATTATAAAACTTAATTGAAAAGATGTAATTAAAACTTATAATAAGAAATTAAAAACCTCGAGCACTTTCATTACACTACTACTGAAATAAGGAATTTTGTTTTAGTAGTAATGTCTAGGTTTGCCATTTTAGCTTCATTGCCTAAATTAAAAAACCTTGGCGAGAAAGTTATTGCTCAAAAGATTAAAATTTGGAACATAAGATGTAATTTTTAAAAACCAAAAGAAAAACATTAAAATATTAAATGAAAAATTCTTTTAATTTGGACAAAGAATAAGAATAATTATGAATTGAAAGAAATTAAGGTAAATTCTTACTCTTTTAAAGCAAAAAAGTGAAAAAAGAACATCATACATTGTAAGACTTAAATTAAATTTTTAAAACAATTATTCTTTATAAAAGTGCTTAAAAATGGTCAAATAATTTTTAATAATTGTATTATAGAAATGAGAGAAAATTCACAAATTTAAGATTTAAAAAAAAATTTTTTTATTCAATTTGTAATATAATGTTTTTAGACATGTTGGAGTTCCAATTTATAACCTTATTAGTAGAAAAATTTAAATTTCTTCTATCAAAAAGTTTAATTTTTGTAAAATTATGAATGCCTATATCAAGATAAACTATTTCTGTTTGGTTTTCATTGGTCTTATTTAGTTTTAGACAATTTGGGTATATGTTGCTGTTTTCAACGAGATTAAAATTGTTGAAAGCAATAATATCATCAATCTATAAGTGTATTCAAATTTACTGAAATCGTTATCAGAAAGGCTCTTTAGGAATTTGAATGCTTTAGAAAAAAGAGATAAGTTACAAATATGAGTTGAATATGAACTTCCCATTGGAATTCCTTGTGTTTGCAGGTAAAGAAAGTTGGAATGCTTAATATAGTTATTGTATAGCAAAAAATGTAGAAATTCTTTCCATTTTTGCAATTCCAGAATATTAAGTATTTCAGGAAAAAATTCTGTCATTTCTAAAAGAAATTTATTTGGAAATAAATTTCTTTGAGTAGCAGAGACGTGTAGAGGTTTTCAAAGTCATAGCAGTCAAAATTGTAATAAGATTTATAACTTCTTTGAAGATTTTTTAGTTGTCGTTAATAATCCAGCAAAAGTTTTTGTCTCATTTAACTTGTTCAAAAACTATATTACAAATAGTTTTAAATATACTGGTAAAAATATTATAAAAATTATTCTTGAAGTTTCTGATACTATTAGCTATAAATCTAAATTTTACAGGATTTTTATGAAATTTTGATAAGGCATAAAGATTGGCAAATCTGTTATTTGTAGTGGAGTGAGAAATTCTCCATTTTTTTTAGAAAAAGCAGAAATTTCGTTAATAACAGTTCTTTCTTTATTTTCAGATACTATTGTTATCTGATTTGTCAGGATGGTTAGTGGTAAGTTGTGATTTCCTTTCATTCTTCAGGATGACTCTGTTATATTCATGTAAATATTACATGATCAATAATTAACTGACATTACTACAAGCTCACATAGCACATTGTTTATTACCAACCAACATCCACTGACGATCACTTCACTTCAGTTCAACAAGCAACTAGTGTGTTGCCACATATATGTAACATCTCCCCTTTTTTGTGAGAGTCATAGTATTCACTGCATTACATAATTATCATATTTGGATGGTCGATATACATTACGACCACTTCTGGTTTTATATACATAATCACGATTAATATTATTACTATTATCTTGATGGTGAGGATCATTATGTATTTTTGGATGTTCACTACTTATATTTTCCTCATTCTCATTGCATAGATCATATTAGTTTAAGGTCACTAAATTCTTCTGATTTTTAGTTTTTCTTAAATGGAATTTATTCCATCTAATTACCCTATTACCTTTTGTTCTAATCCAATATGATCTAGGCAATGAATGCTTTTTTAAAAATATAGCAGGCTCCCATTTATTTTCCCATCTCAACATTACCTTTTCCGCAGGACTAAATTCAGGTCTTGCCCTTGCATGCTTATCATAATAGATTTTAGCCTGTTTCTGCTTACTCCTCGCCTTTTCTCTATACTGATCTTTTACAGTTGGTTTCAATTCTGTTTGTGTAATTGGTAATCGTGTTCTTAAATTCCTACTTAATAGCATTTGACTTGGTGATAAATTTATACTTGAAATTGGAGTATTTCTATATTTCAGTAAAGCTTCATTTAATTTCTCCAATCCTGCTTTTGTAAGTAATCTCTTAGCTATACCTACCAACTTTTCTGCAAATCCATTAGATTTAGGATATCGAGGACTGCTATTGATTAGTTCAAATCCCCAATCCCTTGCAAAACTCTTCATTTTCCAACTATTAAATGGTACAGTATCACAAATTAAAAGTTTTGGGTATTCCATGTGTTGCAAATATTGATTTCAATTTACTAGTAACTTCCATTGCACTTTTATTTTTTAGAGTAATTATGTCTACCCATTTAGTTAAGTAACAGCCTATTACTAGATAACTTTTCCCCCCATACTCACAGATATCAGTACCAACCTTTTCATAGGGTAAACTGGGAATTTCATAAGCAGCAAGAGGTTCTTTTACTGTTTGAGGCCTGAACCTGTCACAAATTAGAAATCATATTTCATCTAGAAATCATATTTTCAATGTCACTGTTGATTCCTGGCCAAAATAGTACTTGTCGAGCCCTAGCTTTTGATTCTTCAACCCCACAGTGAGCTTCACGCAATAATTTTAATATACACTTCCTTAATGCAACAGGTACTACAATCCAGTTATTAAAAAAAACTAAATCTTCTTCAATACTCAACTCATTTTTAAATTTAAAATAAGATCTTGCTTCTTTAGGAACTTTATCAACACTCAAAGGCAATCCATTTTCCCAATATTCTTTCACTAACATTAACTCTTCATCTTGTAATGTAGCTTTCTGAAATTCCCTTTTCTTACTTCAGACATTTGCAGTTGTTTTGTTAGTGTATGAACAATCTCTGTCATATCCATGTTTTCATTTGCGTGTGTATCAATAAAGGAACGTGATAGTAAATCTGCAATATACATATATTTCCCAGGCAAATATTTAAGTTTTAAGTTATATTTTAAGAGCTTAATTTTTCAATCTATTTGATAACACATTAGCAATATTTTTGTTCATAATTGAAACTAATAGTTTATGAGTAAGCACTTCTACCTCTCTACCATAAATGTAAGTGAAATTTATTAACAGCAAATAAAATACTAAGAAATTCTTTCTCAATCTTAGTTTTTTTCTGCATTATTTAAACTCCTAGACGAAAAAGCAATTGGTTGCCCATTCTGCAATAAGCAGCAACCTAACCCATCTTTAGAACTATCTGCCTGTATAGTGATAGGTTTACTGCTATCAAATATTCCTAATACAGGTGCATTGGAAATTAAATTTTTAAATTCCATGAATGCTTGAGAATGTAGCTGTAACCACTGCAATTCTACTTTGTTTTTCAAAAGTTCCCTTAATATGGCTGTTTTCTCTGAAAAATGTGGTACATATTCCCAAAACATGCTATAATTCATGCTTGTTCTGAGGTTCCTCTAACTCAGTAATGGCTTTAAATCGATCAGGACCAGGTCGTATACCTGATGCATTAAATAGATGGCCTAAATATCTAACCTCGCTAACCCTATATTGAAGTTTTTGCTTGTTGAATTTAATATTGAGTTTTTTAGCTCTGTTGATGACATCTGTTAAAATTTTATCATGTTCTTGTATGGTGCTAGCGGCAATGAGGATGTCATCAAAATAGTTCAATACTCCTGGTATGTTACCAAAATTTTCAAGATTGCGTTTTTGTAAAATTTCAGGTGCACAGGAAGGAAGCCTTAAGAATTTATAGCATCCAAATGGTGTGCTAAAAGTACAACGATCACTACTATCCCCATCTAACGCTATTTGAAAAAACCCATCCTTTAAGTCCAAAACAGAGTAAATTGATTTATTACATAGCTTTGGTAAAATTTTCTCAATTGTTGGAATCTACATATGTTCTCTTTTTATAGCTTTGTTAAGATCTTGAGGACCAACGCATAATCTTAAGAATCCATTAGCTTTTTCAATTATTACTAGATTGCTAACCCAGTTCACAGGTTGATCAACTTTTGCAATAATGCCCTGTCTCTCTAAGTCATTTAATTTTAATTCAAGTTTAGGTTTTAAACTAGGTGGTACTCTACGTGGTGGTCTCACTACAGGAGCTACCTGATCATCTACTATGATTTTACACAATCCATTAAATTTCCCCACACCTTCAAACACTTCTGAGTTATTAATAATAAATTGATCTTTAGATGGAGGTAAAACAATTGTATACTGATCCAAATTACCTTTATGTGATATTCCAACATTATTTATAAACTGAATCATATTAAGTTTAACACATGCATCAAGTCCTAATAATGGACATATATGCTTGCTAGAAACAATTAAAAACTCTTAGAGTATGAGCCTCACCATCTGAGGAACATTGTAACATTATCGACCCATCAGGTTTAACCTTGGACCCCCCAAATGCTTCTAATACAATGTTACACTTGTTTACAATAAGATTAGAGTTCTTAGCACTCAGTGTTTCGTAAATCTTCACAGGCAAAACGTTCACTTCAGACCCTGTGTCCAACTTAAAGGTCACACTTACAGTTTTAGTCGACTGTTTTGTAGATGATATTGAGCATACACGTTTAGTTTTTTGGACATTTATAGAACTCATGCAGAATTCATAATCAGACTCACTATATACATCTGCGTTATCATGCTGAGATACATTTTGGACCTGTTTCCATCTGCACATAGTCGAAAAGTGATTTAGTTTGCCACAATTAAAGCATTTTTTTCCGTATGCCAGACATTGTCCATTAACATGATATCTGTCACATTTTTTACACAAAAACATCTCAGTATTTGAAGCATCATCACACCATCCTCAGTGCTTCCTCAGTGCTATGGCTGCACTGGCTCCTCCTGCCTGACGTTGCCTCACTTTCCTTCTGGTTACGCTGTCAACATTGTGTTCTCTTAACGTTTGAGTGCGAGCTTTGCTCAATTCAGCTGCTTTCCCTAACTAATTGCTTTATCCAAACTCAGATTATTTTCTTGCAGCATTCTCTCCTGTAAACTGGCATCGGATACACCAAGGACAATGTGATCACATACGACAGAGTCACTCTGCTCACCAAATTCACAAGATTTTACCAGTTTTTTCAGGTCAGTCAAAAAAAAATTAAAAAGTTCCCCTTCTTCTTGTTTTCTTTTGTTGAATAAAATCTCTCCACCACGACATTTGTTTTAGGCATCGTGAAAGCTTCAAACCTTTCAAGCACTTTTTTATAGTTGGCCTGATCTCCTGTTGAAAAATTGAGCATGTTAAATACCTCAACTGCTTCCTCACCAGTGGCATTAAAAAATAAGGCAGCTTTCAGATCTGAATCTTTTAAATCATTTCCTGAAGCTTTCATATAAATCTGGAACAGCTGCTTGAATCTGCGCCAGTTTTCGGCCACATTACCATCAAAACATAGGCCTTGCGATGGGTGACAAAATTCCATCTTACGTCTGCTGAGAGGAAAAACAACCAAAGAGATATCCTGGCAATTAGTTTTGATACTACTCCACACGACTACGCTATGTTATATTCATGTAAATAATACTTGATCAATAATTAACTGACATTACTACAGGTTCACATAGCACATTGTTTATTACCAACCAACATCCACTGACGATCACTTCACTTCAACAAGCAACTAGTGTGTTGCCACATATATGTAATACTCTTTTTTTATAAATTCTTTTATTGCTACACTAAATATGTACATATACACTCACTTCCAAAAGTTAAGCACGGAGAGGAAAATGCTTATTTCCGGAAGCCAATCAGAATTGAAGAGGACGCAATTCGCTAGATGGAAATATAGATGGAAATGGATGATATATGTATGGTAGATGGAATGATAGATGATATGGTAGATGGAAATATGCAAATATGTTAGGTAACAGCCAATCGCGCTTTCATGTCAAGAAATATGCAAAAAAGGCAGTCTTATAAAAAGCCAGCTTTATGAAGGGTTACAGAAGTTGATTGTGAGTGCTGATAGAAGATGTTAAAACTTTCGTACAATTTGTTTTCAAGACATACGTGTTTCTATGACTGCCAGAAGACGAATGGAAGATTCTGAGCGCTGGGGTGCTGTGGGGCGCATTGAAGCAGGACAGTTGATCACAGATGTTGCTCTTTTCTTCGGGGTTCATCATTCTGTAATTTCACGTTTATGGAAACAATTCCAAACCACACGGACAGTTGTCCGAAGGCCCGTAGCCGATCGCCCAAGGGTTACAACCCCCACGGAAGATCGATATATTGCTATTGTAGCCAAGCGGAATCGCAGAGCGACCTCCATATGTGTGACATCTATGTTACAGCGTCTATTGGTAAGGCGATATCTGCAGCTACTGTATGCCGGAGATTACATATGAGTGGACTGTACGCCCGGGTACCTCAAGTTTGTGTTCCTCTATCCGTCCAATAAAGAGGGGCACGATTACACTGGTGCCGGGAACATGTCAATTGGAATGTGTATGACTGGGGAAATGTCATGTTTACTGAGGAGTCAAGATTTGCTCTGGAGCCAGATGACAAGCGTATAAGGATATGGCGTGAAAAACGAACATACAATCCGTCCCAAAACATCACCGAACATCTCGCATTCCGAGGCGGAAGTGTTATGGTGTGGGCAGGAATTTCATTAGGATACCGCACCGACCTATACATCTTTAAACGGGGTTCTTTGACGGCTGTCCGATATCGAGATTAAGTCCTAGAACCCATAATGAGATTGTATGCTGCAGCAGTTGGCCCTACTGTTGTTTTAATGGACGATAACGCACATCCCCCAGAGAGCTGGCATCATCGATAACTACCTCGAGAGTGAAGGGATAGCACGTATGGCATGGCCAGCACATTCGCTCGACCTTAATCCCATTGAAAATCTTTGGGATGCTCTCGGCCGTGCTGTATCTTCATGTTTCCCACCTCCAGCCACTCTTATTGGACTGAAAACTGCTCTACAAGAAGAATGGCGATTGCTTAATTCTGGGGTGGTTGACTGCCTAATCGAAAGCTTGGTCACAAGGTGTAAACTTTGTATACAGATGAGGGGGGATCACATACCCTATTAATGTCCTTTTTTTTTTCATTTTATGCTGTTTATTTTCACTTTATACATAATTCTGTTTAAGTCTCCAGTATGTCATTATCTGATAACTTACAAAAATTTAATATTGTTTTCATTTCTGTATATAATTATTCATTTTGTTTTATGCATAAATATATATGTTACTTTCCTGCCAAATTTTGTGTCAATCAAAGCAGTATTTGTTGATTTTTTTGCATTTTACATCTTCGTGCTTAACTTTTGGAAGTGAGTGCATTTACATCAGGAATATTCGTCACCTCGCTCACATTCTCTCGACTCCTGATTTTCGATTACTATCATACGCCCTCTATCGGCGCCTTTTCTACAATGCCATCTATTGGCTGATTACATTCGGTCATTCTGACTTGACAATCATCCCGACTGTTCCGAGCACAAATTAATTTTCCAATACGTATATATTTTTACATTAATTGTGCTAACGTGCTTCTTCGAATAGGATTTCAGAGGGTTTGGGATGTACTATGGCTTTTGGCATTCTTACTTGTTAATAATTTTTACATTAATTCATATACACATTATTTAATACACCTATTACTGATACATTAAGAAGAATTCACATTATACTAAAATTTGATACCATAATATACTTACTTAAATTCACATTTTTTTAAAGACATTAGCATAATAATGGAAATTTTCTATTAATTATAACTAAATACCTGATAAATCTGAAATAACACCGATTTATTATCAGTCCTAAAATGACGTCCAGAAATGAACTTAAGTCTTTCAAACTAATGTTCAAAAGTTCAAATTCAATCTAATGTTCAAAAGTTCGGAGTCTCGAGGTGACGAATATTCCTGAACTCTGATGTAAATATTTAGTGTAGCAATAAAAGAATTTATTAAAAAAAAAAAGAGTCATCCTGAAGAATGAAAGCAAATCACAACTTACCACTAACCATCCTGACAGATCAGATAACATTTCAGAAGTGGAATTCAGACCCACGCCCACATTCTCTCGACTCCCAATTTTCGATTACCATCGAGCACACTTTGTCGACGGCTTTCCAACAATGCCATCTATCAGCTGGATTACACTATAGGTAGAAGAATTTTTCAGTTCATTTTCAAATAAATCATTGTAGAATTACTTTCATAATATACTGAAATTATTGTTTGCCTTATCAATTTTTGTAATGATAAATTGGTTTTTTAATGTTGAAATCTTCATGAGCAAATTTTTCCAGTTTTTAATTCCTTAAAAATCTTGAATTTTCTCAATTTTCTTTTTAATTTGAGTGATAATTTCATTCTTCTATTCTTTGAATAGATGTGAAGGTAAACTAACTTTCCAGATGAAATGATCTAGAAATCTGTAGAAAGACTTTCAATGCAATATAACTTACCAAGGAATTTAATGGGTTTAAATTTTATTTCTTTTTTCATAAGCAGTCTAATTTCATGATCTTGAATAATTGTTTTTAAAATTTAATTTAAGTTTTACAATGTATGATGTTCTTTTTTTCACTTTTTTGCTTTAAAAGAGTAAGAATTTGCTTAAATTTCTTTCAATTCATAATTATTCTTATTCTTTGTTCAAATTTAAAAAAAATTTCATTTAATATTTTAATGTTTTTCTTTTTGGTTTTTTAAAATTGATTTGTATGTTCCAAATTTTAACCTTCTGAGCAATTACTTTCTCACCAAGGTTTTTAATTTAACCAATGAAGGCAAAATGGCAAACCTATACGTTACTACTAAAACAAAATTCCTTATTTCGGTAATAGTATAATGAATGTGCTCGAGGTTTTTAATTTCTTATTATGAATTTTTAACTACATCTTTTCAATTAAGTTTTATAATTTCAATTATGTTTTAAATATATTTGATTATTTGTTAAGTTTAAAGGAATATTTTGTTTTATTTTATTCAAAGAAGTATTTTATTATTTCACATTTTTTTTCATTAAGTGAAATGGTATTCTCTTTTTTTAAGGTATAAAATTCTAATTTACATTTATTTAAATTTACTTTTTTTCCTTGCTTTGGGGAAGTGCCAGAATTTTCGGATGAACTATTATAATTAAAATACATTGAAATGGTTCACCAGCTAATTCATGATACAGAAAAGCAAGGACTTTTGTAGAAGAAAGATTTCAATTGGTTTCAAAGTTCCTTTCCTCTGATGAAGTGACACTGAAGTCGATTGAATTCCTATGCTATTGGAATTTTTTAAATTTCTTTACATTTCATAAATTTTTTAATTGAAGTATGCTTGTTTAAAAATTTTGGTTTTAACAATTTAAAAAATTCTTTGTTGCGTTTATAGGATTTTTTTAAATTTATTAGTTATGAATTTCAATTTTCTTTGGTTTTAACAATTTTAAAAATTCTTTGTTGCATTTATAGGATTTTTTTTAATTTATTAATTATTAACTTCAATTTTCATCTTTGTGAAAAAGTAGTTCTAAATTTCTTACTTTATGTCTTTATATTTATATATATATATATCGTTACATTTTTCTCTTCTTCGCACGTACGTTAAGGGTTCGTGGATTTGGAGTGATTAACAATGACACTTGATGAAGTATCAAGACACACTTTATTGGCCAGTATTTTTCAAGACAGTTCCAAAATCACGCTTACAGTCATCGAAGAACTACTATAAACATGCAGAGACAATCAGTGACACAGCCTGCAGGCTATAACGATGGAGACAGCTTCACGGCAAGGCAACAGAGTACAGCTCCCAACTCTGCTGGTCGTTCTCGGAATATTATGTACTCTCGAGACTCTCCACACTACAACTCATGATGCACTTGACGATACACTAGAATATAGCTCCCGACTGGGTTTGGTCGTTCTCTGAGCTCAACACACTCTAAGATAAAACTTGACGATGCACTAATTCATGATAATTAGTGTATCATGAATTAATGCATCATCCAGTGCATCGAGAGAATCTCTTACTTTCAATGCACTCGACAACAAATTCGCATTAGACTAGGAGGCACTCGCTCACTGATTGGCTATCAACTGGATAGACTCCGCACTGATTGACTCTCCACGTACCAGCAAGGTTTATATAGCTTTTGGCCTGTATTCAAAAACATTCTGGGATAAACCAGTAAGAATTTGTTCCAGAAGGTTCTCCATCTGTCTATGGCATATTGCCAATTTTGTTACCAAATGGGTAATTTCTCACCAAATGTGGCAACCCTAAGCCTGCTTTGTGGGGAACCTATCTTACCGCTCCTGGACATTTCATAACAATATATATATTAACTGTGTAAATACTTTTATTTGGGAGAATGTGCAAGTAACATTTTTCTTTAATTGGGTCAAGTTGATTGCTAAAGCCTAAAAATTGAGGATACACTAAATTACAATTTTTATTTTAGTCTATGTCTTTAGCTGAAGGTATAAAAAGATGTAATGTGGTTTGGATATTGTTTCAAATTAAACTGTCAGATAGTTTTAAATTTTAGAGAATTTTCATAGAAACTAAGGAGTCTCTAACAGAATAAACAAACAAACAAAAGTCTGCATGCATATTCGTTCCTACATTTAGGATTCTTGCAGTGCTAAGAGCATTTGAGATTGTTGCATTTCTCTGTAGTATGATTCCTTCTCACTTAGTGCACTTCCTCACAATTTAAAAAATCTCCTTAATTTTCAAATATTTTATTTTTGAAGATACAGGGCTAGGTTTATAAATAATCAAGAAACTATTTTAAAAAAAGTTTTACATATATGCAAACTTACCTCCACAGGAAAAGAATATGATTCAAACTAAATTTTCTGTCAATACAGCTGAAAAATGCAATCAGCAGCAGAAGTGTGAGAATGGAAAAAAGAAACCACAGATGCTCACTTAGACATGTCAGAGCCAGAAGTAATATAAGATTAACAGTAAACATTTCAATAGTATCTGTAATCCTGAAACAGATTTCAAACATACAATTATCAATTAATAAATAATTGTAGCAAAACCACACATTATATAAGCACAAACAGAAAATGATATATACAGTGATGGTTAAAAACCCTTCAGCATCTACTGGATAAACTAAGAGTACTTAAAATACTCTCAACAACTTTATGATAATTAATAATAATGTACCATATAACGTACATAATGCATATACAAACAAGCTTATGCAGATCTGAACTATTTTTGATAACTTGCTTAAATATAGCAAAGTGCATGGCAGTGATTTGCAAATAGGGAGGATGGCTTTCATGGAGAATTTTCAGTAAAATTCAGCAGTCAGTCAGCTTATACTCGTATCACACATTAAATAAACTATGAAAAAACTCATTCAAAAAAATTTTAGATAGAATTATAGTTACTAGATGCATAACTATAAAAAGTAACAGAGGAATACAGCCAAAACTGTATTTTTTATTCACATTGCTAAAAAAACCATAAACACTGTGTTAACAGACAAGCAAATTATATATTTAAAAATTTTATGAAATTATTCTAAATACCTGGTAGAAAAATTACATGCTGAAGCAACAATTGAGATAAGAAGGGAACAAACTGGTACAAAAAATGTTAAACTTAATACTTCAGTTGGACTCGTACCATCCATTTTTTCAGTTTTTCCGTCAGATAATTCAATTGAAATATTTGGCATCATTTTCAGATCTGCAAATAAATCGCCATATTATAAGATCATACCTCTAAAAAGCCAAATTTAAATACTTCTTTCAGAACATTTAGTGTCAATCTTTACTTTTCACAGAAAACAAATACTGGTAATAAAAAGCTACAGCAAATAGCTTCTATCTATCATCTTTAACAATCAATAATTCAATACTTCAAAATCTTAATTGCCTGTTTCCATACAGTCTTAATATTTCATTGTATTCGATTCTATGATGTTCACTCATCACAATTTTTCATACCTCTTTTCCCTGAATTTTGCCTCAATTTTTTAAAATTAAGAGCTTTTAAAAATTAGTTATTAATCATTTCAAATGTATTAATTACTTATCCCATTCTTTTATCTTTTAATTTAAAATAAAGCAATAAAATATCAGCCTTGAGATTGGTAGCCCACCCCACCCCCAAAAAATATGTTTTTTGTTATTAACTCTTGTTTTGTTACTAACTTTGAAATTTATGTAGTTTTAATTTTTTTCTCTTTATACACACTAAAACTTCAACAGATCTTAAAAAATGCAAAGTTCATTTAAAAAAGTATTCAACCTTATTTCTTCTCACTGAAAGTAATTAAGCATTGGATACGGCTTTCAATAGGTGAGCACAAGCAGGCCTGTAACAACAAGACTAATCGGTGCCAAGACGCAAATGTCTAGAGAGCGCCTTTATGCAGTAACAATATTAAAGGGAAACTGCTCATGGTTAACACTTAAAATGAAGCATTATTAACATAATAATATGAAAAACCAAAAAAAAACTTTATCTTTTAATTTGTCTAAATATGCAAACATTTTGTGCTTTGTTAAAACCCACATTCAAACATATTTATTTAAGAATTATAAATATATTTATGTTATAAAAAGCCGCCCAACTGGTATAATGGTTAGTGTCACTGACTGCCGTGTCAAAGGGCACGTGTTCAAATTCTGGAGAAAGCATGGATGTTTGTAAATGTATAGTGGCCGTGCGGCATGGGGGCATTCTAAATATGCAGCGAGCCAAAAGTTCTCTCAAGAAATTGGTGGAAGGGGAAGAGGGAAGCGAGATGTTCAACTCATCCCCTCGGAGTGCTCTCCATCAAAATGAAACTGAGCTATATTGTACTGTCACCTATAAGATGCTCAAGGCTGTTGCCAAGGTGTATCTTGCGCTCCTTGCCATGAGGAATTTCGTGGGATTGGGCTGACTATAGGTCAGACAAGTGAGCATTAGTCAACAACATCAACATATTATACAAAACTAACATGGCAAGTGAAGCGAAATAATATACTAAACGCATTCGATACCAAATATATTACTGAACATTATTTATTATCTTAAAATCAAAAGCAAATTAATTTACATATCTAATAAGTTTGGACTGAATAAACTGTTATTCACAGCGTAGTTTATGACGAGGTTCAAACTGTCATTACAACAGGGCAAAAAAATGCTCTAAGGCTGATATTTAGAGATATATCCAAAATTCTTTTCTGCACACCACTATGTTGTTGACAACGATATAGCTTAAAGTTTCAACCAGCGATGCTACATTTCCTCCAAAAGTCTGCAAAAACTGCAGTTCATACATAAGATCTATATTATTTATATCGCTTTGATTTTTATCAGTTAATGCTTTTTGCAGTTTTCGACATAAGTTGAGCTGATCTTGTAAATACATGTGACTGAAGATATGTGTGAATGAAAATACGTGATGCCCATGCATATGTAAGGATAGAGGTAGGTGCCATAGAAATGTTCGACAAATTGCTTAATCCTTATTTTGTGTCTACTGTTGCAATCGTAGCAATTTATGCAACATATATCTTTTTTTTGTGTGTGTGCGTGTGTGTGTGTGTGTGTGATTGCATGTTATTGTTATTCTACATAAAAGTGCAGTTACATATTCTATATAAAAGTGCAGTTACATTTTCTACATATTCTACATAAGCGCAGTTACATATTATGTTAAATTTAGAATAGCTTTTTAATTCAAAAAAGTGACAATTTGAGCATAATTACTGGAAAAATGTTTTTTTACATGAACCATTTGTTTATTGAACTAAAAATTATTACCTTTCGAGAAGAAAGGATTGATATATTTAGGGAGTACCACTGAATTTAAAATATACCTATTTGAGATTTGAAGTAAAAATATACAAGGTATTCTGAAATTAAAAACTGGCCATTTTCCGATTTTTAGCTATACGGAAAACCAAAGGAAAATGTTTCATTATTTCATTACGTCTTAAATAGATACTTTAAATTTGATTTATTTACTTTAATAAACAAAAGAATACCACCACCTCCTTGAATTGTTTGGTATTCATCTAATAGTTCATATATTTTCCACGCAATGGTTTAAGATATACTCAGTTTTTCTGAAGTAAGGTAAAATATTTCAAAGAGTGGCTTTCCGCGTGTTTTGAAAAAGAAGTGTTTTATGCAATAGTTTTTGTAAAAGTTATTTTTCTACTTTTATTTTTACTTCCATTTTTTCTGTTTTTATTTTTGATGAATGTCAGAAGAAAAAAATAAAAACTGTTGGGGTATCAGAATTTAATGAAGAAAAAGAAAGTGAGACTTAATAAGCCAGAACTTTAAAATTACTCAGTCTTTCGAAAAGCCAGAGAACACACAAGCTGATGCTACTGGCACTAGTTGTCCATCAACGTCAGCTACCATGGAAACAACCAAAAGAACCTTTAATAACCAGAAAGAGTAGAAAGTGTTTTCACCTGGAAATTACCTTTAACTTCAATGCAGCTGGTCAAAAAAACAGAAGAAATACTAAATCTACAATTGCTACAGCAGATACGCATTTCCTGTGCCTGAGGATTCCAGATTATGCCCAAGTCCATTACTGAAATCCCAAGTTCAAGCCTTAATAGAAAATGGTCCTGGATATTATCAAAACCTGGTTTCCAGTTTCAGTTTCCCAAAAGACAAAAATGAGTATAATATTTTTTAGATGTACTTTTGTCAAATCTTGCCAAACAACAGAAAAAGAGTTAAAAAGGATTGGTTGCTAAATTCTGCTGAAAAAAATTCTGTTTATTGTTTTGTAGCAAAATTTTTAACAGTTTCAGCAACGTAAAATTGAGTAGTTCTGAATTTAATGACTGGAACCACTTAAATGAGCACTGAAAACTTAATTGAAAAAATAAAACACATATCCGGAATCTACATCTTTGGTCTGGTTTCATAGAACGATTAAGAAAGAATAAACCTATAGATTCAGAATTTCAAAATTTATTTAAAAAAGAGACTAAGCTATTGGCACGATGTTATTGAACGAATTATCTGTGCCGTTCAGTTTTTAGCCAAACAAAACTTAGCCTTCCTTGGTATCAGTAACAAATTATTCGAAAAAAATTATTTTTTTAAAATGTTTAGAAATGATCACAAAATTTGACCCTATCAAGTCTGTAGATATCAATAAAATTCAAATTCAAGAAAATATGCTTCATTACCTTGGAGATAAAATTCAAAATGAAACAATTAGCTTAGTAGGGATAATATAAAGCAAATTATTTTAAATAAGGTCAAACAGGCAAGGTACTTTTCTATTTTACTTGACTGTTCCCCTGATGCCAGCCATCAAAAGCAAATATCAATTTGTATGAGGTATCTTAATTTAAAAAATGCAGACATGAGTAATGAAGAAAGATTTTGAGTATTTTGTGTTATAAGATTTATGACTGGTGAAGGACAAACAACATTCTTTAACGACTCTAGAGGGAAATGTTTAGATATTAGTAATTTACATGGCTAAGAATACGACAATGGTTCAAACATGAGAGGTAAACAGTTTTCAAGTAATCATGCTCAAATCGTTGCTTTTTCGATTAAAGAAGTTAACCTAAGTTTAACATAATATGTAACTGCACTTACCTTTTTTTATGTAGAATAACAATAACAACAACCAATCACAAAATAGATAAATATTGCACAAATTACTACAATTGCAACAGTAGGCACAAAATAAGGATTGAGCAAATTTGTCGAATGCGTCTACCCTTACATACACATCGGCACCACATATTTTCATGTTCAAATAAGACAAAAGAGAACACCAGAGATGAAGTCCTGCACTTTATAACTTTTGGTCAAATAAGACAGTATGCTAAGAGGAAGGGGCACTCAGACTTGACAAGCTCGAGGCTGCCTTAACACAATGCTTCTAGGGATAGTTAAACTCTCCAACCCCTTCAGCATGGGTGTCTAAACTATGATTACGTGAGGACCACATTGCTAAGAAAAAAAATTTGCAGGCCACACATGCAATATTTTTTAAAAAATTTAAATAAAAATTAGCTCTATGTTGTTTTACTAAAATTAATTAACTTCTTTTTATTATTAATTTTTTAATTTGAATTATATATGTACAGGTACATAATTATTATTAATTTGTAAAAGTTTTGTTTCATTTAGTTTGGATTTCATAAAGATGGAAAAAATTCAAATTAATGGGATTGATGAATTTACTTTTGTTGAACAAGCAAATCGATATCTGGTTCAATAGACAAGGTTGAAATTCATAATGCATTTTCAAGATGTTTGTCAGTGATCTTTGTTCTAGTTTTGTTTTTTTGCATGCTTCATTCTTGAAAATAATTGTTCACAAATATAGGTACTGCCAAAAGCTCAAAATATTAATAAAGCATGATTGTGAAAATTAGGATATTTATCACAGGGTAGGTAACATTTATAAAACTCCAGTAAAGAAGCATTTTCAAATTTAGAACCTGTCTCCTAAAGAACAATAAGTGAAATATTTTCAAAGCTACGGGAACCTAATGTAAAAAAAGTGTATTAATATATATGAGACATGGGCATCTAAATATGGCTGACAAAGCAGTAATAGACTGGACTAGTACTTGTGGGGAGTTTGTACTAAAGGTATTCTAAACACTGCTTCTGCTAAAATCGAGGGGGGGGGTTAAGATTAGAAATCAAGGAAAAACTTTTTATAGAGCACAAAAACCAAGCAAGTTGAATTCTGATTGCTTATTAATTAAAGAGAGATCAGTCTCTTCAAAATTCCACAAGAACGATTGGTGCAACTTTTTCAGCATCTCCACCAACTTTCACGTTTCTATGGTAGCCAGGTTTCAGGGTTAGCAGGATAATATATAAGCACCAAAATGTAAAACCTCTAATTAAGGTTACAAAATATCATTCTAAACTAGGTAACAAAATTGACAAGAAGTTTGGGAACATACTGCAGAGATGTCATGCACTTCACTAATGTAATTTTATCCTGAACTTCAATTTTTAATTTGTTAAAAGTATTTCTGCAAAATCACAATTAACAGGACAATATATTACAAACTACTTTCTAAAAAAATATATATGGCAAGCTTGCTTAATCACAACTGTTAAATTAAAATTACCTGTTATGAGAGTGTTTTTTTTTTTTTCTAATATATGTTATATATATATATTTTTTTTCCTAAGTAATTATCATTAATAAATAGTTTTTTAAAGTGGTCATTAGATTTCATTCTCAATTTCTTGAAATAATTAACCTAAGAGGTATATTTCTTATATTTAGAAAAATTTTACCACAGTTAAAATGAACTGATAATGAAAGTATGTCTTCTCGCCAGATGCATGAAGTTAATGTATTTATTTTTCAGAGGAAACCGAAGAAAAGTGGTTAGAGAATCTAACTGCGATATCAAAGGGCTCGCATTCGAATCCAGGAGAAGGCATGGATGTAATTTATAGGAGGTAACAGTGGCCACCTATTAGGTGCCTCCATAATAAAATGGCCACCACTTCTGGCCTTAGAAGTGGCCAATGCTGAAAAAAGACAAGTGCCCACCATTCGATTAAAAAAACGCTTTAGTTTTAAATCAGCTGATATAGATTGCATAACTTCAGCAGCTTGACATTCATAATCTATCAGATATTCATTATTACATAAAACAATATGATAAAAGAAATATATCCAAAAATTTCATTATAAAGCTTAGGAATAAGAGGAAATTTTACAGGCAAATATACAAGACACAATTTCAAAATTCCATTCTGGAAGTTTAAAAAATGCTTAATACTACACATTTTTATAACACTATATATAAGCCAATTTAAAAACCGGAACTTTAAGGATATATGTAGAAATTCAACTAGCTAAGAGAAAAGCTTTTATTCCAAAAACATGAAATCTTTAAGGTTAAGGTATGCTATTTCTTCAAACTGAATACTTAAGAAGAAAAAAAAGGCCACTTTTATCTTCTTCAAATCTACTTAAGACTTTACTAAGATCATAAATCTAACTTCACGAAATATAATTTTTTCACTTTACAAAAGACTACATTAAAAAAAAAAAAAAAAACTTATGTTTGGATCAAGAAAAAATATACTGGCTTTTAAATCACATATTAACACCATTTATCTACTCAAATCACTTAACTTAAATTCCAAATTCCATTAAATATATGTAGGATAAAAAAGGAATATTAAAAGAACTGTGATGAATTGCAATTCTCCGAAATATCTTTATAAAAGGACTGAAAATGATTATTGTTTTTTTGATGCATAAATAGCTACAGATGATTATAAAATCAAAAACTAGTCCCAGAAAATATTAACTTTTTATTTATTTGTTTATTACAGAATCTATATGTAATTTTTCGTGACATGTTATGATGCTTAATATTTCTGCTGTTGTTTTATTATTCCGTTGCTAAATATTTCTTTCTTCTCACAAAATATATTTATTTCATTTACAAATCATGTTCCTATGTTGATTACGTTACTTTGATACTGGACCATGCAAACAGGTCTTAAACAGATATAAAGAGATGAAAGATTTCCACATTTTGGAGTTCAGGTTTGAATACTTTATAATACATAAATATTTGTTTCTGTAATGTCTTTGCGGTATGGAGGGATTTAACGCTTATGCAGCTGAAAGTCCTCTTGAGAGGTTGGGTAAAAAGATAACAGAACTCAGATTTGATTCTTCAGTTTGGTCTCGGTCAAAATTGGAAGGAACTTAAGTAAACAACCTTCTTACACTTTGCTTAAATTATATATATATATATATATATATATTGCCTGATGTACACAGAATTTTGACTGACTGTATGTTAATATATTGGCCAACAGCAGGTTAGAAATTAATAGGAGGTAACATGAACATTTCCCTAATGTTTAACAAAAAAATAAAAAGAATAACATGAAATCCGTAAGATTTACTTGATTTCTTTATCAGTAAAATTATTATTTTTTGAAAGGAATAACATTTAATATACTCAACAGGTGATAGATACCTATACCAGGCATGATAAAATAAAACCATTGAGGTAAGACAGACCCTATACTCCGTGGACAGACCCCATTACTTCCTCCACGAGTTAAGATGTTGGATTTTGTTGATAAAACGGGCCTATAAACATCATTTTAACTTTTTAAATATGATGACTCCGTGCACCGTCCTTATACAATGTTGCCAATTTTATGCATTATATAAACTTCTGCGTTGAAGTGTCGCCTCTCGTCTGAGGGGAACTGATGCGACATTTGCAACACAGAATTTTAAATTTCATAAAATACTTATTTTATGATTACAAAAATATACATAAATAACTAGCTGAACAGTACCTTTTACTACTCTTTCTTTACATTTACAACTTTAATAGAAAAAAGCTTTTCGATTAGAATCTAGATAGTATTTTCGATTGGAATCTGGCAGCAATATGTTTTGCTGTAGGTTTTATTTTCGTTTTTGATAATGCTTTCGAAGTTGAATTTAGTAATGTAATTTTGCGTTTTGTTTCTGTTGTTGACATATATTGCAAGTCGTGGGGATGTAAATCGCTTGAGATTACAGTAATTTGGGAATTAAATTTATTTCAAATGTTGCTTTTATTTTTTATCTCTCATTTTCTAAATGTCTTTTCTTTCTCACTGAATGATGAAAGAAAAAACGAAACAATTGTTCATAAATCAGCTTCAGTTAAATCTCTGACGGGAACATGGTTTGCTGTTAATAGTAATGGAAGTAAGTATTTTTATTGATTTGTTCAGAAAGAAAAATAGAATCTGTTGTTATCGGAAATAGTATGATACGGAAAAATTCATAATACATATCAAATCTATGCCTTGCAATCTGCTTTAATATTTAACAGTAAGGTATGATGTCTACGATCGGCAAATATGTATTACGAGGAGATATGTTGATGATGAAAATGTATTACCATTTATTTAAAGTCTGTATAGGCAGTCATAACAATTAGCCATTTTTGCAAAAAATTCAACGTTAGTTGCACAAACTATGCAATTAATCGCATATAGTAGGTCAAGATACTTTTATCTAACGGATAGAACTATACAGAACCTCAGTATCTTGTAGAGCCCTATCTGTAAATCAGAGCAACAGAGTAAGTGGAACGTCTTTTAAAACATAATATAATGTTCATTTGTATATCTTTGTGATGGAAACTATTAATTCATGCCAATTAACTAATAAAACCTAAAATTGAAATGAAGACTGATATTATTATATATATTTCAAAATTTAAAAATCAACACAGAGGAATGCTTAATAACAATGATGCAGTAATGGAAAACCTAGGAGTCTAGGATGGAGGAGAAATAGAATTCGGTGAAAATGCGCTTTAGCCCACTGCTTGGCGATGTTTTGAAAATCGCCAATTCGGCGCGTTTCTGCGAAACGTCTTTGCAATTGCAACCTTTCCGACACGCTCCGCGAAAACCTATTGTAAACAAAACATAGAATTCTAAAGCATAAATTAGTATGGAATCTGTTGCCACAAAAAGATAATAAAATAATATGCAAAACGAACATTATGATCATTAAAATATTTGTCAGTTAGGCTTAAATTAATTATTTACATTTTATGTTGTAATACTTACACATTTTATGCCGTTACATAACCTTCCCGACACACTCCGCGAAAACGTAACCAAAATGGCATCGAAGAAAGAAGGAATTTTTTTTAAAAGGGCATTAAAATTACAAACAATACCATGTACACTCTGTTCCGTTTTAACTTTAAAAAAAATCTGGGAATTGCACAATGTAGGTAACGTACACAAATGAACAAAATACGCTAAAATAACGAAAATAAATTACAAGAAAATGCCATGTGCACAGCGTTCCTTTTAAACTTAAAAAAAACTTCAGGTAATCGCAGAATGTAGGCAAGGTACAAACAGTCAGCCATGTTGGCGGATATACGGAGTTACCCATGTTGGCGTGTTTATTGCTCATTCAAAAACAATCGCCGCCAAGCAGTGGGCTAAAGTGCATTCCAACCTAGAATTCTTTTAAATGAAGCTGAAGTTGTATCTGTTTGGTATTTCTCTCTCTGTTGGCCCTACTGGTAAGCACCAGTTTTACGAATTTTTCATTAAGAGTTATCAGATAATGAGAACATGCAAATTGGTTTTTTGATGACTGGATTGGATTATATGATTAGAGTAAGTAATCCTATGGTTATTAGCCTATTTGAAGAGATACTCTCATTAAGGACTTTTTAAGGGAGACCTGTTTTATAGTATGTATGAGAAAAACTTCATGCTGCAGTTCACTCAATCGTTAGATATAGAACTGATGCCATATCTATATAATGGCATTTAGTTATGTTACAGAGTATAAACTCATGTAGTAACTCATTCAGGCACTGGAAACAGCATTAGAACACTATTACATAAAATAGGCCAAAGTGGCCCTTGGTGAAAATTGGTGGTACATGAACACCAAGTTTGTGCAATTCTTTGACTTGTTATTTTGGTTTAAAGCCAAGAATTGCACAAACTCGGTATCCATATACACATCGACCTATTTTCTTGAGAATTGCACACTGACTTGACTTTGTCCATGTACACATCTATCTATTTTCACTTAAAAAATCGAAGGAGCATGCATATCTACACTAGAGCCAAACAAGAAATATATAATCTCAATAAACTACATTTTAAATCAAACAATGAAATAACATAAAAAAGGACTATACACTACTATTGCATCTACACACTACACAAAGAAAATATCTACTTACCTTATTTAGAAATTTCTGTGTCTTCAGTCTGTGGCATACAAAATTCCTTAGCTGCATCTAAAAACTTTCTTCAAACCATGTTCCCTTTCTAATGGAACACTTTATATGGTGACCATTTGAACCTTTCTTGCGACAAACCCATTCAAAGCCATCTGAACGATCTTTTATGTTTGACCATACACATTTCCTTCGTACAAAGAGGACACTTATAATTCCATTGAATAACAAAAGTTTCTTTCCTTTTCCAATGAAGGAAACTTTTTCCATCATCTTTTTCTAACAAAGTTTCTTTTCTTCTGTCCTCAACCTAAAAAAAAAAAAAAAAAAAAAACCTTCCGCTTTGTCATTCTATACCACTAAACACCCACTTTACCACCCGCAGCCATTTCATGATGCAAAGCACACAATGCACAATGTACTTCCTAACTGACATCCAGCAGATATTTTCCCATCAGTCAAATTCACCACAATCACGCAACCAGTTATGTGATAATTGGCACGTTCCTGCATTGGCGAGAAACTATTTTTTTTATGGTTACCGATCTGTGCATATGTGTTTCTTTTAGCATCATTTTAAAATTATAATGATTTTTTGTTCGTACTCATAGTCCATGTTTCTTTGGCTAATAAAAATGTTGACCTTTACAGTAAGCACTTTTTCAGTGCTTATGGTTCTATATGCATATCATGTACCTCCAATTTAAAAATATAATGGTTTTTTGTGCGTGCTCATAGCTAATGTGGTTGGAATGCGCTTTAGCCCACTGCTTGGCGGCGATTGTTTTTGAATGAGCAATAAACGCGCCAACATGGGTAACTCCGTATATCCGCCAACATGGCTGACTGTTTGTACATTGCCTACATTGTGCAATTCGCTGAAGTTTTTTTTAAGTTTAAAAGGAACGCTGTGCACATGGCATTTTCTTGTAATTTATTTTCGTTATTTTAGCTTATTTTGTTCATTTGTGTACGTTGCCTACATTGTGCAATTCTCAGAAGTTTTTTTTAAGTTAAAACGGAACGGTGTGTACATGGTATCGTTTGTAATTTTAATGCCCTTTTAAAAAAAATTCCTTCTTTCTTCGATGCCATTTTGGTTACGTTTTCGCGGATCGTGTCGGGAAGGTTATGTAACGGCATAAAATGTGTAAGTATTACAACATAAAATGTAAATAATTAATTTAAACCTAACTGACAAATATTTTAATGATCATAATGTTCGTTTTGCATATTATTTTATTATCTTTTTATGGCAACAGATTCCATACTAATTTATGCTTTAGAATTCTATGTTTTGTTTACAATAGGTTTTCGCGGAGCGTGTCGGGAAGGTTGCAATTAATTGCAAAGACGTTTCGCAGAAACGCGCCGAATTGGCGATTTTCAAAACATCGCCAAGCAGTGGGCTAAAGCGCATTTTCACCACTAGCTACAGTTTTTCACAAAAAGATATTTTATTGAAAGAAACAACTTGTGAAAATGAGCATAAGGGGCAATTATATATTGGAAAAGAAACCAGTGTCAGCAGCTATAAAAAGAAGAAAGGTCTTTGTGTTGAAAATTGGTTTAGATTGGGATTCGATTCTGAGCTGGTAGGACGTGTTTTCTTATCACTCCAATTCCGTGTGGTGCGTCATTTCGTTTTACAGCCACGTGCTCATGTTTATGTGTTACGATATCAGCTTCAATTGGATTATTGCTCGATTGGTGATGGTGCTCTGATTATTCTGATGCATTATTAATTACTACAGTGGTCTGCTAGAATTTATTTACCATGGCAGATAGTGATTTTAGACCCCTCACTCCCGAGGCTAAGGGGGTTGCCCGTCACCTCGTGGATGGATTACCGGATGAAATTGTAAAACTAGCGGATGAATACTTGGACGCAAATTGGAATGAGTTATTAATGAAAGACAAATTAAATCTGATGGATTTTGTGACCGTTCTGGGATACATCGAAAATATTCAAGGGATTCTGAAATGATGTTAGAAGCGATCCCGGATCTTATGCACACACAGGCCTATACTTCTATCCAGCGAAAAAGAATATCGCAGAAGGACTCCTTCAATTATTTGAAGGTAAGTCAAAATCTTTTGTTGACCTGAATCCAGAATATTCTAACCTTAGTTGTCGTGAAATTCAAATTAAACTTCACAAACATTTGTTCAGTACTTCTGAAATAGATAATACTAAGATTAATGCATGTGATAATGATGTTATGCAAATGATGCAAATAATTCTAGCAGTGAAAAACAGGTACTAGGTAAAAATGAAGTATTAAAAACTGTTACTCACCCTAAATGGGCTTCTAAGAAGGCCAACATACAGTCTATAAAACAAACACATGACTCGGACGGATTTATTTCGCCCAGCAAAATGGCCCGTCCTCCTAAGCAGGTAAAAGCAAATGTAGAAATTCCCCTAAAAAATAAATTTGATAATTTGCAAACTACTGATAATGATTTGACTGATAAAATGGATGATACTTTGCCTCCTGAGGTTATGATAACACCTCCAAAAGTTAAGCCGATTATGGTCAAACCCGCAGTCAAATTTTCTAACTTTCTTAAAAAAATGAGTAATGATACAAAATTAAATTTTGCAGGCAAAGTCTCAGGTGACTTTTTAAAAATCTTTCCCGAGACGGAAGAAGATCACCGAGACATTACTAGGTATCTTGAGTAACAAAACGTGGATCATTACCTAATTATGGATAAAGGTCACAAACTAGTAAAGGTAATTAGAGGGTTGCCAATAGACTGTTGCACAGATGAAATTAAGGAAGAATTAGATAAATTGGGATTTAAAATTCATAAAGTTGCTGAGATACGTAAGCTTAAATCAAAAGTTCCTATGCCCCTCTTTCAAATTCAGTTAGAAGTCACTCCTGAAGTTGGCAAAATTTATGAATTAAAATATTTCATGTTGTTCCATGTTGAGGTTGTCAAGTACAAAATAAATAGAAGTGTTGTGCAGTGTTATACTGCCAATACTTCCATCACAATTCTGATCAATGCAACATGAAGCCTCGCTGTGTAAAATGTGCTGGGGATCATAAGACCTAAGATTGTAAGGAAAAACAACTTGACACAGTAATGTGTTGCAACTGCCTACAGGCTGGTTATACAGCAAACTTTAGAGGGTGCTCTAAGTTTCCGAAAACAGTTAAACAGCAAAAATTAAATGACAACCAATCAATAAGAGAACGAAATAGTACTTCCAGTTCTGCAACGAAGCTAGGCATATCTTATGCAAGTGTTGTACAAAACGGTATAAATAATTCTACAATGACTAAACCAAATAACATCAATACAGATAATAGTATAAACATCAGTTCATTTGCAGAAATCTTCAAGTTATTAAAGGAATTAGGCAATATTTGTAGAGGGTTATCACTAGCTATTATATTTCAGAAAATAGTGGCTAAGATGCCAGAGATACAAGCTACTGAAAACTCCATTGACAAACTTTTCATACTGTTCAAACTTTTTAAGGAAATTTTCACAACTCAAAATACCTAGATTCAATAACTTAATCTAATATAAAAAAAAAATATTGTATATATATTTCTGTAAATACTTCTATATACATGCTGTACATATTATGATTTCTCTCTCGGCTAATATTTTGCTCCTTATTGTTACCTATGATTACATGTTAATTATGTTAATAACTTGCGTAAATGGATTCAGATCAATAACTGATTTGCATGCCCAAACAACTAGTGTTGTTTTTGTCTCACCAGCTTGAACAATTACCAGGTGCTCGAAGGCTACTTCATCGTCTACTGGCCCAGTTCACAAGCACCTTATTATTTGTCACTTTTGAATTATCCTCAAGTTTCAGAAAATTACTTGTTTTATACAGTAATAGTTTGCATCCTATGTCTTGAGTAGTTACTTGAGAATTTAAAACCAGTTATTTTTTATATAATTAAGAAAAGCACTAAAATTTGATTAGGGGTAGGGCCTTCGGCCCAAGTACCCTGGTGCTAGCACTTCTATTGTGAAACTAAAAAAAATTGGTTTAGTGGATTACAAATATCTTTTCATACAGCACTGCATGGATTAGTTGAATGGCGAAACAAAAAACAGAAAGATACGGCTCACCATTGCCTGGAATGCTATAATAGCAGAGTTCATGTTTAGCCATCAAGCTGGCCACAATATTGTGTTTGAGGCATAATTAGCAGCAGTTACTGAACTGTGATCACCAGAAAGAATATATTAAAAACTAATTTCCCAATATATATGTTATTTTTTTATTTATATATGTTGTATGTTTCAAAGAGAGATATGTCTCACTGGACAAGCTTAACCATGTATTATGAACCAAGAGATCAAGTTATGGGATATTTGTATTATGCTGCACCCGCAGTACATGTTACAACCAGAAAATTGCAAAACTATGAAGGACGTTGTTTCTTCAGTGCTCTTTTAAACCAGCATTAATCTTACATACCTTTGCCTGTTTGAGACTTTGAAAGATTATTTGCTAGAAAAGATATTTCTGAATAACAAAGAACTTGCCATGTGTCCAAAAGTGTTGTGTTGACCAATTTCTACAAATGTGCATTCTCTTTCTGGCAAGAATACCGGCAAAGGGTCAGCACACATAATGGAAGTTACATTTAAACGATAATTGATGTGATTAAATACTCAAAGATACATCGCTTGAAGTTGCATTACTATATCTTATCAAGCAAAAAAAGATATGTACGATTGTGCAATACTTATTAGCAGATCTTTATGTTTTATAAAATAACTGAATCTCACATTATTTAATATATAGATTTTAATACAGTCTATAGAATAAATAAATAAATTTGTCTTCCTTTCTTTGATCCCATATATTCAATGAGATAAAATTTATTTTATCTCGATGTTTCTGCAAAATGCGCAATTAATTATACCAAAAGGAAATCTTTGTTGCTCATGTATTTGTTCCCAGTTTTAGAATTCACCAATAGACCATACATTAAATATTAATCTGAAAGTTATATGTTTATATATGTATGTGTGTACTTAAATACATAGAGAAACTGAATAAGAGGCATGCATACAGAGCACAAAGCCTGCAGTCCAAACTTCCATTGTCTGAAATAATCTAATACCCAAATCGGCAGCCAAAAAATAAAAGATTATATAAAAAACTAGTATAAAATTATATAAAAATAAAAAATTATAATTTTAAATTCCCCCCCCCTCTTACAAAATCTAGGAATGGGAAATATTATAAACAAAGTGGACCAGATATGCCATAAATTCAGTTTTTCTTCCAATTGACTGAGACTCCGTCATGGGCATACATTGATTGCCATCATATCCATAATGCCCAGAATTACACTTTTGGCTGATGTGTAGTTGTGGGGGAAGACAAGACAATTACTATTTGTTTAGTCTCCCCCCCCCACTGCAATCTGTGCAGGTTCTGAATTCTGCTGGCCAGCACTCTAAAAATTTACCCTGCAAGGTGCAGCTGCATCGGTTCTGGCACAAGACCTATTGGGGAGGCTAAACTCTATTATCTAATCCAAACAATAAGTGAAGTTCCAATTTTTGCCATGTCTGCATGTCATCGTATAGATTTAAACTGAGCTGAAGTCTGGAAATTTCTGAAATCCGAGCAAAGTTCGAGTGATTCTGGATCTCAGGCTTTGTGCTATATGTATATTATTCTGTGATTAAGATAGTTAAGTAATTAATCACAAGCCATTTAAAACTTGGATTATCATGTGAATTGTCTCCAGATTTACTAACTAAACTTTTTGAAAAATTATATAATTTACATTCCAGGTATTGTTGTTAAATCTAAAGTTCCTGGAAATATATTTACTGATTTATGGCATGGTAAGATAATTGAAGATCCATATTTTGGAGATAATGATATAAAGTATCGCTGGATTGGAAGAGAAAATTGGATCTTTAAGAGAACATTTGATGGTTTGTTTATTTATTAATATTACTAAAATAGCTTAATTTTACAGTATATGAATTTTTAAAAAAAGTGACTTTCTCCCCCCCCCTTTCTTTTTTAGTTGAGTGTCATCTTCTGCAAAAGAAGAGGATTATTCTAGTTGCTTATGGGTTGGATACAATTAGCAAGATTTTTTTAAATGGAAAACTCATTGGTTCTTCAAACAATATGTTTATTCGTTACATTTTTGATATCAAGCATATTTTGCAGGTAACTTTTTCTGATGGCATTTCAAATAATAAAAGTTACTTTTCAGTAATATTAGTTTATATCCAAAAATGCTTCAATTTAGACTATGCAGAGACATTTTGATACTCTTATGTTATCAGGACCAGATTCAGAATTGTGTGTATATATGGATGTGTGTTTTTATGTATGGACGTATAGATTTATGATACAAACACATATACGCATATATATACATACATGCATACATTTTTTATTCTGGTCCTAATAACAAAAGAGTGCCAGCATTTTCATAATGTATTTTGGCAAAGTATAATCAAGTAATACAGTATTTGTATATACATATATAATCAGAATTTTATATTGTAGAGTCATTAGGTTATTTTGAAGTGGGAGACATGAAAAATGTGCAGTACCCTTATAGTTCACCATCTTTTAGTTCGGGCTCCATTTCTTAAGGCATTAGGTTATTTTGAAGCAGGAGATGTGAAACATGTGCAGTGCCCTTGTTGGGACTCAAACCCTGGACCTGTCAAATACACCACAAGTGTGCTGCCAGTTACACCACAAATGCAGAAAGGAGGGAGAAAATATTGTATAAGATAATAAAAATCAAAAGAGATTTATTTTCTGACAATAGTTATATAGTTAAATAGAATAAAATAAATATCAACCTAGAACACATTTTCGTTTACCCTTTTAAGATACTTTTTTATTATGTGCTTAGTTATTTTATGATAGAAACATTGACTGAAGTTTTATTCTTTTTTAATTTTATTTTAGAGCAATAACACTATCGTAGTGAGTTTTAGATCACCAGTTGCATATGCTGAAGAAAAGCATAATGAACAAACTTTAAAGCGTTATGTGATTCCTCCTACCTGTCCTCCACCTGTTCAAAATGGCGAATGCCATGTCAATTACATAAGGAAAACTCAAAGTTCATTTAGTTGGGATTGGGGTCCTTCTTTCCCAACTCAAGGAATATGGTATGTCTGAGTTAACTATTCCTGACTCCTATTGTGACAAATTTAAAAGTTCAATCTTGTTTTTTATATATAATTAATCATTTATGTAAAGCTTATTTTCAGATGTTAAATCCTTCAGAAAGTAAATGCTATGAGTATTTTTTTTTTATTGTGTGAAATTTATAATACAGTTTATATATTTATCCAGGACCTTTGAAAATTATTTTTTATGTGATTTCAATTCTTTTTTATAAATGACCAGACACTTGCTTGTTAAGCATTCATCAGGAATGACTGAACATATTGGTCATTTATCCATCTTAGCACCGAGAACTTTGCCCATCACAAGAATAACTGATTTCATACCCTCAGAGAAGCGGAAAGAAAGAAAACACAGTTATAGTCAAAGATTGCGTAGAAGTCAAACCCATAGGCCCGGTTTCAGATTAGCACAGATTTGGCCGCAGCTTTTGTTGATGACTGTATCATCTAAAAGCAGCATGTAATTTAACTAGCAGAGCTTCCAAACTTTACTTGCTTATTCTTATTAATATGAAAAAGCTGCATGCTTTTGCTGATGACTGTACCGTCTAAACACAGCATGTAATTTAACTAGCATAATTTCCAAACTTTACTTGCTTATTCTTATAAATATGAAAAAGATGCATAGTTGTAAGTTCACTTGATGCTCTATCATGCAAACTTCAGTTGCTAGATCGGCTCAAAATTCTCCATGCAGGTACACAATAGGTTTGATTATAATGTAGGTTATCAAACACATCAGACTTCAGCTGTGATCTTTAAGACCAAAAGGCTTCAAACATTTATAGAGTATTTGGTTTATTGCTAGAGGACACATGAAAAATATGCAGTACCCTTGCCGTGATTTAAACTCTGGACCTCTTGATTATGCACTGGGCTTGCTTCAAGTTACACCAGAAAGGCACATGGAAAGGAGGGAGACAGTGCCTTATATACTTCCTCTTTTAAAGGCGACTGGGAGTAAGGGAGCCCAGTTGCCAAATCCTAATGGTCACAAATTGTTGTCCACTCCCTTTTCATTTGGGTGTCACTTATAGATTCATTAGGCTTTTCAATATCAGGAAACTGCAGAAACCCACATTTTCCTCAACAGGTTTCGAACGTCAAACCTCCTGATTACATGACAGATTTCCTTCCAGTTACACCATAAAGATGCGCAGAAAAAATACCTTATAAATTGGGGAATTTATAATAATGAGCAATTACTGTACCTGTTTTACATTTGTCATCAACTGTGGTTTATAATGAAATGCAAGCTATAGCATGTGATACTGTTACAGATACAGACTTTTAATGTGCTGTGAAAAAGTGTTTGATAGAAATATGGTAATTATAAGAAGCTGAAAGAAATATTCAAGGAATTAAAAGGAAAAAGATGTTTTGATTTTTGACAAATGAAATAATAATTTTGAACAAATTAAAAGTATAGTACACAGGAGAAACCACTGCAATATCCATCCCAGGAGTATTAACTATGGGATTATTTTGTTACCTTTGTGAGTAACTAGGCAGAGGTAGTATGTTACAAAATTCTTTGAAGATTTTCTTTTTGAATTGCGTTAACGAACTTTGCAAATGATTTTGAGAAATTAATTTTGTTTTAAAAATATTGGATTGATAAATAGTTCTTTGCATAAGCATATAGTGTGATTGTTGCATTGTTAAATTTTATCTGTGATTTCTTTTTGAAAAAATTAATTAAATTTTAAAACTTCATGTAGCTCGTCACACTCTATGCTGTGATTTATGTTCTATGTTATTACTTATGACTATGGGTTGTATAAGTCTTTTCAAAATAGTCTAAAATAATCTTTTGAAAAAATGATGTAATGAGTGTCTTGTGTGCCCTGAAAATTTCAATGACCTTTTTCTTACATCTGTTTCAACACTAGCATTTTTGCCATTCTAAGTGATCAGTACAGTTTCACATGTATTTAAACATATTAATGATTCAAAGCAACATATCACTTTATTTAGGTGTGTCTTAAAAAAAAAGTAGTTGACAGACTAGGGGCTGCTTTGTTGTCTATGCTTGCAGGCGGCTCTAAATGAAAACTTTCAAATTGATTATTTATTTTATATACAAAGGATACATTTGCATTTTCTTTACTCTGCCTATTATTTGCCACTACTCCAAAAGTTTGTATAATAACCTGTGTTCTTTTTAAAACCTTAGGTCATGTATTGACTCATAAATTAGAAGTTTCTCTTAATTAGCCTGAAGTTATTAACTGTGATCTATAATGATTTTTATTGTATGGAAAAATTTTGGTTATTTTTATGTATTTTATGGTGTATTATTTACGTATTTTTTTATTTAATTCAAATATTAACATTGGAATTATGGCAACGGTCATTTTGACTGTATCTCCATTTTAATTGTACTTAACTTTAATTCTTTATTTACAGCTTTGATATTTTTTTACTTTTTCTAAAAACTTACAAATATTACATGACATTTTTTTTTACATTTTAAATAATTATCTTTGCCAATACTATTGTTTATTACTGCTAGCAATCATTTTGACTATATCCAGAAAATTATATATTTCTTGTTATGACTCTTTTAGCTATTTCCAGTTTGCTGATAGATAAATAAGTGTATTTTTGGTGAGATTGCATATTTCATAAAAGTGAGTGGGGAGAGGAGAATAGAAACACCTGCTTGAAATTTTTGCACACCACATGTCTGTGCATTTCCCTTGTATTAGAAAGGTTATTTTTCTGTAGGCATAAATGCACTTTACTTCATTTGGAGAATAGTTTTGTTCTGACCTGTTTATCATGTTGTATCGAAGTGTTGGTTGAAAGTACCTAACAAAGGAAAAAATGCTGAAAGTTTTTTAAAGTCTTTCTGATGATAATTCTGCTTTAGAAACTGAACCTAATGAAGAATTTCATACCGAAACTAGATCCAATTTATCCAATGAGGTCTGGATTGTTTCTACTGAAACAAGTGAAACCATTTCATCTGATGGGGAATCTGTTCACAGAACAGAAAAGGAAAGTAAAAATTTAGGTCAGAAAAATATTACATTGCCTTCTACTAGTATAGTTTCCAGGTGTGAAATCAGTGGCAGTAGTCGAGCTTGAGAAAATAGTAAAAGGCAACAAAACTGGTCTCGAGAATGAGGAAGATGTATCCAAAGGAAGGAAATTCAAAATGATGAAGAAACAGTGAATGATGGTTCAGTTTGGAAAATAGGAAATATTTCAACAAATGTTATAGAGAGACATTCTCAGCAGAATCTCTTGCGAGAAGAAGTTGGGCCGACTTCGTATGGAAAGAGAAAATAATTGATGGTAACTCAAATAGTGCATGGTGATTATTTACCAATGAAAAAATATTCTGTCACATTGAGAGTGCAGTGAAGAAGAGTCATGTAAGAAATCCCAAAATCCAAATTGGAGTTTTCTACTCGATGAATTAGATGCTTTCATTTCACTGTTGTATGTTCATGGAGCTTTGGATGCAAATAGTCTTTCGGCTTTGAGTTTTTGGTCAAAATATTGGAGCCAGGCATTTTTTACTGAGGCAATGGCTTTATAAATATTTCATAATTTATAGATTTCTATAAATTACAAAGTATTTTCACTTTGACAAGAAATCAGCTAGATCTCAGAAACTGCAAACTGATCCATTTGACCTAGTTTCAGGATATTTGGAATGCTTTTATGGAAGACTGCTTGAAATGCTATAAACTGGGTGAAAATATAACAGTGGATGAACAATTATTTTTCATGAAGACCCGATGTCAATTTGTTCGTATATGCCGAAGAAGCCAGACAATTTTGGCATTAAATTTTGGCTTGCTACTGAAGTGTAGTCAAAATATTTACTGAACAGATTTCTCTATTTGGGAAAAGACGAAACAAGACTAGCTGGAGAATAGTAGGTGAACATGCAGCTTTTTGCTTGATTGAACCTTACTCAATACTGGAAGAAACCCGACAAAGGATTTTTTTTTTTTTTTACTTTTCTGAAATTAGTAAAAGAAATGAGGAGTTCAGAGATAAGGTGCATTGGCACAATAAATTGTTCTAAAAACGAACTACCTTATTCTTTCAAACATACAAAGGGTGAGCTCTATATTGCTAAGCATGATAATATAACACTTACGTCTTATCAAGTAAAAAAAAAAAAACAAGAATGTCCTGTTCCTGTGTACCATGCATCCAACATTGCAAATCGCATCTGATGAAAAAAAGACACCGGAAGTTGTGAATTTTTACAATTCGACCAAATATAAAATTGATGTTTTGGACCAGATGGCCAGAAAATACTCAGTGAAGTCCTCATCCAGACATTGGCCAATTCAAGTTTTTTTTTATATTCTTGAAGTGGTTATGATAAATGCATAAATAATTTACAAGGAATCAACTGAATATAAGAACATAAGCTGTCATGATGTTATTTTGAATACGGTTTAGGAGTTTCAAAAGATATACATTTCATACAAAATTCCCAAACTTTCTATATCTAAAAAAAAAAAAGAGAGAATTGACACTTGTGTCAACCCTTCCCGTAAGCATAAACAATGCCAAATAAATTCATGCAGAGGCAACAAAACGTTGATACTAGTGAATACTCTAAAATATATGTTTGTAGAACCTGTACAGGTAAAATAAAAAAAAATTACTAATCTGTATGCACTGCAAAACCAAGTAATGTAAGTACTAATATGTGTAATTTTTAATATATTTATTTCATATTGAAAATTTTATGAGGCAATTTATTAAATGAAAAGAAGTTTAAAAATATCTAGAGTGGTGTTTTTCTCTTTTAGCTCTTTGTTCTATTAAATTATGCTTCAACTAATATATTTACTCACTTTATTTTGCTCTTTGTTAAATTATCTTTTGGTTGCATGTATTTACTCAGTTTACTTTATTTACTTATTAAACAAGCAAAATGTATTGTGATAAGCATTAACTGAACATGATATTGGCAAAAAGCAAGCCTTTTCTTTTTTTCAGAACAAGCGGTTAAAATGACCATTGATTGTAGCTATTAGGTATATGGAAAATGCTGTAATGCTTGTCTTAAGTCAGAATTCCTTCATCAAGATCCCTTTTTCTGCAATAGAATTTTTCATTGACTTTTTGCTCAGAATTTTTTTTTTAAACAATCCTGAAATGCTCTCCTTGCAGTCATCCTGACTTATATGATTTTAATACTTTCTACTTATTCCACTTATGTAATCAAAATACCAGGTTTTTCTAAAAGTGGCAAGTAAAACTGGGGATGGCTATCTTAGAATTTCTGAATTTGTGCAATAAAATCACAGGAACAAGGTTCTGCCATATGCAGTACAGTTCCATAGATTGTAATCATTCCACAAGCTTATACTGGCAGTTAACCTCTCATAGAGGAACTGTTTCTACATGGGGTTTTTCAAAAATTGCACAGAAATCAGAGTGGTAGTTTAATGTGTTAGCAAAAGATGAGGTCTGCTTTAGAATAAAGATGTCAGGACATAACTGTCACATATGGAAACTTTTAGCTTTATCCACATTCAGTGCAACCACTTTGTGAGTGAGAATTTAGTATAATTTCACTCCATTCTGGAATTATATTTGTCTGAAGAGTTTTGTCCAAGCTAAGTGATAACAGCTTACAAGTATGGTGTTGTTTATGATATTTAATTCTGCATGTAAGTAAGTAATCAAAGAGCTATAGATCTTCTGGTGTTTAATATATTACTACCATACTAATCACTCAGCAGCCTTCATAGATCTTGCCATTTTTCATATTTAGTAAAAATGCCGTTTATAATGGACCTTAAGAAATGCATCTAAAAATTATGGGCGTTAACGTAAAATTAATTCAATTTTTTTTACTGTATTGTAAATAATATTACATATTTCTGTGAGTGTTGTTTCCTAATGTTTAACTGATTTGCTTTTTGCAGGAAGCCTTTAGAAATAGTTGGATTTGATACTGTATTGATAAGAGATGTTAGTGTGATTACACATTTTACTGGTTAGTATTTTAAAATTTGTTATATGTTTGGCAAACATGTTAAAGTTACAGAGTTTATGAAATTTTGTATTTGAATTTATTATAGAGTTTTAAGTCATAATGATTTGAATAGAATCACCATTGAGAAGTTTATATGTATACAGTTGAATATATATATATATGATGAATATATTACATATATATATTCAAGTATGTTTTATTACTACAACTATATATATATTCAACTATGTTTCAATATATGTTTGAATTTATTGCAGAGTTTTAAGTCATAATGATTTGAATAGAATCACCATTGAGAAGTTTATATATAAACAGTGAAATATACAGGGGGCATAGGAAAGTTGCTTTAACCTGAAAATTCTTGCAAACAGAGAGAGCAGCTATGCAAGTGAGGTAGCAGTATAGTAAAGCGACTACGCCCAACCTAATGCAAACGATAGCAGCGCCTCTAGTGACAAAATTTGGAAGATACGCATTGCAAATCGAAAACAAAAAGAGATAGAGCAAAATTTCTAATTAGAAAGTTTAAGGGCATCAATTAATTAGTATGAAATGACATTTGGTTCAAGCAGATAAGATAAATTGTATACCCAAAAATGTTTGCAATCGGTGCACTTCATTTTGTGCAAATGTTTAAAAGGAATAGCCATAGGTATTAAGAAATAAGCACCTTCTTACTGCATAAAATGTGTACTTATGCCAATACATTCAGATAACATCACACACATCCCCCCAAAAAAAGCGAAAGTAGACTTTCACACAGTGATAGCAAGTTAATATTATCATGTGCCATTGAGATTATGCTGTTTGTATGAAGCGAAAGCCAACGCCTTTTAAACTAAAATTTTAAATGCATTGGAAATTAAGGTTTTACAGATGTTATAGTGTAGTACAGTGTTACAATCTGCAGTTGTACACTGCTACATTTCCGAGATGTGAATATGCAGAGTAAAATTGTCACCTATCAATTGTGGACATGTTTGGGTATGCAGCTGACAATTTATCTTATCTGTGCGAACAAAACGTTGTTTTGTACTAATTAATTGATGCTGTAAAACTTTCTAATTGGAAATTTTGCTCTATCGCCTTTCATTTTCGATTTGCAATGCGTATCTTTCTGTCACTAGGGTTATGGCTGTCATTTGCATTAGGTTTGGTGTAATCATTTTACTATACTTTTGCCTCATTTGCATAGCTGGTGCTTTCTCTATTCGTAAGAATTTTCAGGGTAAAGGTACTTCCCATGCACCATATGTAATGATTCGGTAGTGCAGATACTTGTTGATTTCCAAGTGCGCACAGACTGACAGAGGCATGTAGATGGAAATGATGGATTTGTAGATAGATGTAGCCAAATTCAGCGTAATTTTATTATTGGATTAAGCATTTTTGGAGATACAGTATTTGCTTCACATAGAATTTTCGATGTGGTGTGCATCCCACAATTTTAAATTTTAGCCTAACTTCAAAAAATGGGTAATACAGCGAACGGAGCATTGCTTACAAGCTAGAGCACGAAAGAAGAGCAAAAGAGAATGTGTAGATAGATTGCAGTGATATTTAGGGTAAAATTTTTCTTTAATCTGCTTGGCTGAGAACTATATGCAATGCAGATGATATAATTTTCAGATATGATGCAATTTTGAAAAATCTGTTAGTATTTTTAGAATAGAGAGGGGAAGAGCACAAATTAAAAATAGGAATAAATGTGCTATTGCTAATTTAATGTATAACTACTCATAGTTATGTATTTTTTTATCTTATGTATGTATAATTTGTGTGTTTGTGTGAAAATTTGTTTTGTTGCAGATCATTTGATATTAGATGAGTGATTGTCTAAAGAAGGCACCAATTATTCTGCAGTCATGAGTGGATTGAAGTTAAATATCACTGAAATATCAGTTATGTAGTAGAAGATGATGGGAACCTTTGAAGAATTACAAAATCACTTGATAATCCAAACATCTTTATAACTTGTTGATTACTGTATGACATGGCACAGCACAATGGGGACGATCTGCAGCCCACAATTTTAGTTACAACACATAGCATTTTTAATTATGTATAGAAGAAGCCAAGCAAGAGATGTCCTTTAGCTAGCAAGTGTAGGCAGTGAAAGAGTGATGCATACTATAATTCTAGTTTTTTAGGCTGGTGTCAGCACAAATTTCATCGCACTCTTACCAGCACCTCATTTGCCCCATAATCCCCATAATGGGTACACCACCCATGTATAGCCTTATTTATTTTGCCACTAATGGGTGGATTACATGAGGAAGTATATAAAATAAGGCTCTTGCCTGTATGATCTGTATTGGTGTTGACCTGAGATGTGAGGTAAAGGTATACTGTGTTTTTAGTGACTGTTTTAGTGAAAAAGTTATTATTTAGCCTTTTGATGTGAGATTTTATATCCTCGATTTGGAAGTCTTTATGCAAATTTTCGTTATGAATAAACCAAGGTACACCTGTGATCTTTCGTAAGAAGTTGTTTTGAAATGTTTGTAGTTTGAGAAAGTGAGTTTTGGAGGCAGTAAACCACGCAGGTGAAGCGTATGTTAAAATGGGACAGAGAATACTTGTATAAATTCTCTTTTTTCTTGCTAGGTCTAATGATGATGGTGGATTAATAATTGAATTAAGCTTTTGGACAACCCTGATCTCTTTTCCAATTGTTGTGGAAATATGTGGGTTCCATGTGAGGGTGGAATTAAAAGAGAACCTCTAAATAGGTTGCTTTGCTGACCTTTGGAACCTATTCATTGAATAAGGTCAGCTCGACATCTACATTTTCCCTTTGGTGTCATCCTGGAAGTAATAGTTGGAATTTAGAGCCATTTATACTGATTCACCACTTCTGACACCAGTGTTCCATTTCATGCATCTGCCTCTGTATGTATTTGATGGCTTTCCCGGGTTGAGAGAACATGAGAGGATGGCTAAAGGCTGAGAAGCTTTGCTAGCTAAAGGATATCATCAGCATAACATGCTGTGATACAGTTGCTATTATAATAAAATAATGGGAAATTCATTGTATAGATAAGATATAAGAGGGGACCTAAAGTTGAACCCTGAGCAACACAGGCTTGGATTTGTTTGTGTGGAGAGTAGTAATTACCGCACCTGATACTAAATGATCTATTGGTGATGAATGAATAAATAAGGATAAGCATCTCTATGGTGATATTGAGAGGGATCATTTTATATATAAGGCCGTTATGCCAGACGCGGTCAAAAGCCTCGTCTAACATAAGGAATGCAGTCGTTTGATGTGTACGAATTGCAGCACTGATGGTGGATTAATAATTGAATTAAGCTTTTGGACAACCCTGATCTCTTTTCCAATTGTTGTGGAAATATGTGGGTTCCATGTGAGGGTGGAATTAAAAGAGAACCCCTAGGTGCATAATGATTGTCGAGTTCATAAAACTCGACAATCATGACTAGCTGCATCGATGTGGAAAGCCCCTTTCGAAAACCGTACTATGCTTAGGCAACGAGCTCGGAACTAAATCCAGATGTTTGTAAATGATTTTTTCAAAGATTTTGTCTAGCGTTGGTAGTAGGCTTATCGGGTGGTAGTTTTTTACCTGCGTATAATCTTTTCCTGGCTTGAGGGGAGGGAGAATTATAGTAGCGTGTTTCCATGTTTTGGGGAAGTAGCTCATAAAGAGGCATGTATTGAAAATCCCAGATAGTTTGGGGATGTATCTTCTGGGTAGATTTTTTACCATTCTATTTGAGATTTTATCTTTACGTGGGGCTTTACGGTTGTGTAATTTTGTGATGATGTTGCTAACTTCAGATGGGGTAGTAAAATTTGGTAAATTCTTGGCTGTGGGTTGAAGAAGCCATCTTTCAATCGTGTTATCTACATGTTCAATGAATTTCGGGTCAGAAGGATTTGTGATTGGTGCAAATTGTTTGGTTAAAAAATGTTTAGCAAAAGCATTTGCTTTCTCCGCTCCGTGTGTACGTGTTCTGTGTTATTCTTCAGGGGTACATTCTTAGTTCTTTTTGCTTTCTGATTTCTGATAAATTTCCAAAATGTGCTATCCTCTACATTAAGGTTATCAATCTTGTTATTCCACATGGCAGTGCAGTGTTCATCAATTAGTTTTTTTATCTACCTCTTCATTCTATTGATTAATGACTTCACTGTTCGGTCACGTGAATACTTGTAAAGTTTGCAGAATCTGTTGTGTTCGCATATCATATTTTTAATGCATGGGGAAGCTTTAAATGATTTTTGTTTGTAATTATTTCCACAGTAGCATTTTCATAGGCGTAATTTATGTGATCAGCAGTATTTTGAATAACTGTATTAATATCTTCTGTGCTTTTGAGGGGGGCTGTACATGGGATTTGCTTTTTTGCGAGGTTTTGAAATTTTGGCCAATCTGTAATTTTAATGCTATGTTTCTTCTCAACTTTGTACATTCCCAGGTGCGCCAGGACTGGTACATGATCTGATGATAGATCATCTATCACCTCCGTGATGATGGGGAAGTTTGTAGAGGAAATAAAAAGGTGTAGGATGTCTGGATATTGCCTAATATTAGTGAGACAGAATGTGAAGTCATTAGGAGGGTGAAGGTAAAATGGATTGTTGAAAAACAAGTTGTACAAAATATCGCCATTTTTGTTTTTCTTACAATATCCCCAGCTTGTGTGCTTGGCGTTTAGGTCGCCACTTAATAATGTGGGAAAGGGGCTGGTTAGTAAATTGATAATTTGTTGGTCTTCAAGATTAAGTGGGGGGTAGGGATATCTATAGGCCGCAGACTGTAATACCGCCCCAGTTTGGAATGTGCACAATGAGCCTAACCTCTTTAAATCCTTTGCTATTGACAGTGTGATGGAAGCTTGAGTTGAAACTGCTTTTTACGTAAATGAGTGCTCCTCCTCCTCTGTGTTTAATTCTGTCGCATAGTTGCGATAATTTGTTATATGAAGTGAGTGTCCCGGCGTAGCGTGTTTTTCTGTGATAAGGGCAGTGTCGATGTTATGTGTATGCATAAAGTCTTCTTGAGCATTCCATGTCAAAACTGTCACCAGATTAATTTTCTGTTGCAGCCTAAGGTCCATAAGTTTCATTGTTTAGGGGCCTCACTAATTTTGGGTCTGCGATCACGTGCTGAGAATTATATAGGAATAAATGAGGTCCTCTGGGTTTTTCATAACCCTCTGGGCCTCAGTAACGACTTTGAAAATTTTATTGGCAAAAACGTCTGATTTCACCACCTGGGCGTATGATTTGTTTATGACAAATCAATCTTCTATTTTAGGGATAAGGTCTGCTGCAGGCTTTTGCTTAAGATATGCGTCGTAACCTCTTCAGTTTTTTGTATGCTTTCCTAAGCTGTTACAACATTTCAGTGGCAGTCACGGCTTTCATGGTCTCCAGCACATTTGCAGCAGCGGAGAGGATGATTGCATGCGGCCTGTGCATGGTGGTATCGTTGACAACGATAACATTGAGTCGGCCCATATCAACCTCTGTATCGATCTATTTTAATGTTTGTAAATGAGATATGAATGAGTTTATGAATGTCCTTGTTTTGTGTAATTTTCGGTAAGGTAACCAGATACAACAGCATTTTTTCATGCTCTGTGCCACAGTGTTGCATAAGCTGCTCAACCTTATGTGTCTTAAAATCCTTTTACAGAAGTTTCTCTTGTATGTAGGAGGTGTCAACATCTAAGGGTAAGTTCCTTATGGCCACTTTAAGGTTTTGGGTCAATTTGTTCCAATTAAGTTAAATTTATTAATAGATTTCTGTGATATTTTTATGCATATAATGCAAAATAAATTACATTCAAACATTTAAAATCTGTCTTTTATTCTATTAGGAACAAATCGTATGCTGTAATATAAACCAGAAGTGCAATGACATATTGCATGAAAGGAGCAAAATCAGTTAAAACCAAAAGTGATAATAGTAATAGGGAAAAAATAAATCTGAAAGCTTTCAAATTTTACATTATGCCCAAAGAGACTTTTTTTTAATGTTTTGTGTGTTTCCTTTTATTTATTAAATATCATATTCTTCACACTTAACCATAAAATTCAATCCATCAGCAGTATCACAAAATAATTTTAAAATGAGCATATTTTTAGAATACCCAGTTGACAGTCTCGTGCACTGGAGGTAATCCCCCCCATACAGTGTTGCCATTGCTTACTTTGAAATCATTGAGTTTGTTAATCAAAAATTTGTTAAAGTGTTACAAAATATGAAATTGATAATAAAACAAATTCCAAAGAACCATCATCAATCCATTACAGCGTACTTTCACCGAGTCATCTAATTACAATAATGGTGCAGTCTTATATTATATGTGTGTATATATATATGTGTGTGTGTGTGTGTGCATGTGTATATATATATATACGGTTTTTAAGCTATTAATCAGCTTAATTATATCATTCTAAAAGTTTTAATTGAATTGCTGCATATAAAAACTGAAATAGATAACTGTTTTTAATTTGAGAAGTCACTTTCAGATTCCGAATACTTGAATCCTTTTATGCTCACAATTAATGCATATATATATTAGATACCTTTGGTTGACATTTTGTTTGTTGAATTAAAGTAATGTTTAGAGCTATCAACAGGAATTAAGTAAAGTAATCAACAAGATTTTACTTTCACTTTAAAAGTTTAAAATCCTGTTGCATGTTTAAATTTTTTATTTAACTCTTTTTTAACGTATTTTTACATTTTTTGTTACATGATATATTTTTCCAAATTCAAAATCTAGGTTATGGGCCTGCAAATGTGAAAAGTATAACTGTAACAGTTTTCATGGAAACTGCTACATCTGATGCAATTAGTGGAGTATTTGGAATATATCTAAATGGCACTACTCTTTTGAATTCAAAAGCAGTTATAACACCTGATGCAGATTTATTATCTAAGCAAACATTTAACTTGAATATGCCAAAGGTAAATATATGTTTCTCAGATAACCTAATATTGTTATTTTAAATAAATTTATGATGATATTTTGCACAGACCAAAATTTTATTTTCTATAACCAATGTTCCGCTTTAAACATTACGTCTTAACTCTATTCTGTTTATAAATAATAAAAATGCAGTTTTCATGTGTTTATGAATTTTTCATCTCCAGAATTTTAAAGTGAAACTCTGGTGGCCAAATGGTTTAGGAAATCAACCACTTTATTTGTTGGAAGTTGTATTTTTCAACAAAGAAGAAAAAGCTTATAAGGCAGTGAAAATTGGCTTTCGCTCTATTAAACTTGTTCAAGAACCTATCCAAAACTCAACTGGTAACATATAAAATTAATTCTTACATTTAACCAAATGCTTGTGTTATAATATATATAACTGAAATTATAATGAGATACATTCCGGTGGCATCAGAGGTCACATGGTGTAAGAACTGCTAATGTAAACAAACAAGCTTGTGCTGTGGTAGATGTGGTGAAAATTCGGATATTCGGCAACAGTATATTCCAGCAAGCCACCAGAATATGAGATAGTATTGATAGTTTAAGAATAATACTTGCCTATATAAAGGCAACAACTTTAGATGGCCAAGCATTTCTAAAGAAACAGTTACAATACATGTTGAGAGGATTGGGATACTCATTTCTATGTACATCATAAAACCAAAGCACACATTGAACATATATAGTTTTATCAGTAAAATTTTAAAGCTTTCTATATGATTTCATATAGTATTAATTAACTTTATTTTTAAAATTATTTCCAGTACTTTTTTGAAATCTCATGAACCATTTGCAATAATGATTCTGTACACTGCAAAATGAAATGCATAAAATAATGTTCATGTATGTTGTTGTTCTACACTGAAAAGAAAAATATAATTACTATTATAATTTTAAGTCACAATTTTATCAGCCTGACAAGCACAACATGGTTTACAAAATGGTAGACTCAAATGTCTGGAACATTATAAATACAGTTGCCCTAAAACTATGTGACGATAGTGATATTAATATTATACACAGTTCAAAATTAATACATAATTTTGTACCCCTTGAAATTTAATTGTTCATAACTGACTCTTAATCTACAGATAGTATAAACTTCAGATTAACATGTATTTTTTATATTACAGTATAAATGTCAAAAGAAAATTGTATGGATTTGCACAACTGAGTTCGCTGTAATTCTAGCTGTGAAATTAATAATTTTTTGGTCATAGATATTTCTTTATTTTATAGTAAAATGCGATAAAATATACTGCATTTATACGTATTGATTAAAACTTGATTATAACGGTCACATTATTAAAACACAACATGATGAAATTAATAAAAACTTACTGGTGTAGCATGTTCTATGGCACTGCAATTAATAAGATAAAACTGGCTTGGTGTTAATGTTTTTGCAAATAAGCAGATGTTTTTGCAAATAAGCATGTATTCAACTATTTCAATAATTTAGAACAAGTATTCATGAACTATTAACAAATATTTACATTGTACAGTCTGAAAAACATTATTCAAGGTCTCGGGAATATTTTTCAACTATTGATATACACTTAATATTCCTAATAAAGTGAATAAGATGAATATTGGTAAGTATTGTGCATAAAAGAAAATTTATGAATCTTACCTTATTTTCTGCAGAAATTTCCACAGACGTTTCATAATTAATTGTTTTCTTCATTTTTGCCTTAACACAGCTTGCTACAAGTCCTTACTATCTGGCATTACTTTAAAACAAATGTTATTAACTTGTTTTTCCTTGAACAAGAGAAGACCTTTTTTATTAACATCAAGAAAAGAGAAATAACTTCTAAGAGTACTTTTTAATTTTTCACAATAGCTGTAAATTTCTAAATTAGGAAAATCTATTAATTTTAGTGGTACATCGGCTATAGACTCCCATCGTAGACTGCGGGCGTGCGGAGATTGTTGTTCTTAAACCACGTGACCACTTTTCCCCTCTTCTTCTCTTGCGGAATGTATCTCATTGTTTCTGATAATATGAAATTGTTTCCTTTTAATATTAGTCATTTAAGCAAGTCGTTAACTATTGTTGTATAGACATTAATCCTTTTTAATTTTGTTGAAAAATTTTTTTAAGAAGTAATTGTAAATTGAAAAATTTCTATAAAAAATTATGTACAGTGGTACCTTGGTATATGTCATTACTCCATTCCAGATCCTTGGATGCATACCAAATGAACTTTTCCAGTAAGAATTAAAGGGAAAATAATTAATCCATTCTTATGTCAAAATCTTGCTGTTATTATTTTAAATATGTTTAATATCAAAATGTAAATGCAGTGGGGGAAATACACTTATGTCCATAAATTAAGGATAATGCAAAATCAGGCAAAGGAAGAGTTAGAAGCAAAACAAATTTGACTTATTTGTAAAGCTTATTTATTAAGCAAAAGATAAAGAGCAAAAAAAGATGCTATATGTTTGATAGTATTAAAAAAATTAGCGATTTTTTCTCCCTGGAGCAAATTACAAAAAAAACCTATTTACAAAAAAACAATATTACATAGTTGGTATGATTGTTAATACATTGTATGTCTCCCAGACGATGCAATACAGTCTGTACAACGCCTAGGCATGCTCAGTATCAAATTATCGATCTGATCTTGGGGAATATTACACCACTCAAAAAGCAATGCTCTCCGAAGTTCCGGTAGACATGTAGGAGGAGGTTGACGGGCTGCAACTCGTCGGCCAAGCATGTCCCACACGTGCTCTACTGGATTCAAGTCCGGTGAGAATGCTGGCCAGTCCATACGGGTGATATCCTCCGATTGAAGGCATTCGCTTACGATGTTTGCACGGTGAGGACGGGTGTTGTCATCCATAAACACAAATTGTGCGCCCATGGCGCCCCGAAACAAACGTACATGTTGTTCCAGAATGACATCCCGATAGATTTGGTTTGTCACGGTTCCAATTTGAACATGCAGATCAGTTCTGGAACCCAGAATAATTCCACGCCAAACGAGCACTCTTGCACCACCATAACGGTGTCGTTCAATGATGTTTTCTTGGTGATAACGGGTACCTGGAGCTCTCCATATGAAAGTCTGGCAAGAATCAAACTGCAAGCTAAACCTGGACTCCTCGGAAAACATCACACAAGCCCACTGTTGCGGTGTCCACAATGCATGCTCTCTACTCCAGGCTAACCGCAGGCGACAGTGAGTTGCAGTAAGTGGAATGCATCTGACAGGTCTACGAGCATATAGACCAATCTGCACTAAGCGTCTGTACACGGTCTGCCTTGAAATTGTCGTACCAGTGGCTGAAGAGAGCTGACGAGACAGGTCTGAGACTGTGCTCCACCTGTTTCTTTTGGCAGTAACTGCCAAATACCGGTCCTCATTTGGCATTGTAACTCTGGGACGACCTGTGCTGTAATGTCTACTCACATTACCATAATCTTGGAATGGTTGCCAAAGCCTGGAGATGACACTCTGGGCAATTCCAAGTTCGTCTGATACTTCCAGTTGGGTACGCCGACATTCCAGATGGCCGATAATTCTACCACGTAAAAAATCATCCAAATGCGTCCTTTGTGTCATAACTATTCGGTTATTGCACTGAAATGCTTATAAAGGGCCTGCGAACAATTTTACTTCTTTGCCTGTATTCCTTATATATCACTCTCTTACACTCTCATTGTGACGTACCATCGGTGTCATCTGGTTACTTCCTGAAATTTGCGTATGATTCTTGAAGATGTGTGTAGTGATTTTACAGGTGATATTATTTATTTTAGAGTTCGATTTCCGCGTGACTCCGAATTATCCTTGATTTATGGACATGAGTGTATATGCTGTACATAAATGAAACATATAATACTGTATGTAAATGTTTTTCTGCTATCCATGGCAAAAGCAATTTTTCAACCTGCTCTAAAGTCTCTGACCTTTGTTTGGTAATTGATTTCACCCCCTTCGCAGTGTTAGTGAATGTAATAGCATCTTTGTTTTTCACAATAGACACTATTGTTCTCATTATGTGGTATACAATAGCCAAGTCTCTAAAATAAATGCCATCCACATACATTTCAGTAGTCTCCATTTTTCACCTTGATGGTGAACCTGACAATTTTCTTTGCTGCTTGACTCTTCTAAAACTTCACTGGTGATGAATTTATAAAGAAAAAGGCATGAAAAAGCACAAAAGTGACTTGGAAATTCAGAGTTTAGTGTGTTGTTTATTGAATTGTAGCAGTAGGCATGCTAATGCTTGTGGATAGTCATAGCATTGTCTCAAAAGAGGTAAACAAGAGTAACATGCAGCCTTGGCCATTAACTTGCATCGTTTTCCAAACAAATGTCATATCCAAAAACAATTATGTATTTAAACAGGACATATACCAAATTGGATGTATTTCAACGCAGATGTATACTGAGGTACTAATGTAAATTCCTTTAACAAAATTAAACCAGCATCAGAAGCTTTGGCAAGATTCCACTCGCAGAAGAATCTAAAATTATGAAAGTGTAATCTTATGTACTAGACAATGAATTTTAATAAATAATGTGAAGAAATTTGTAATTAAATCGTCTGCAAAGTGGAAGGCTGTTTAGGAGTCCTGCACATGTGTACTATAATTCTGTAGACTGTAATCACTCCAACAGCTTTTGCTGGCAGTTAAACACTCATAGAAAAACTTTTCTTCATGGGCTTTGTTGAAAATTGCACAGAAATCTGAAAGTTTAGTATGTTAGGGAGAGATGAAGTCCACTTTTCACTGAATAGAAATGTTGGTACACATATTTATCACTTATGGAGACTTTTAGCTTTATCCACATTCAGTGCAACCACTTCATGCTTTGAAATAGAAAGAAATTTGGTCTTCCTGCCATATAACAGAAGCATTCCCAAATAAAATATTGAATATAAATACAAATATTTTGTCACATTTAAAATGGCATAAATGGTAAAATTTAAAAAAAAAACTGTAATTAAATGTTTGCTTTTAAAGTTTGTTAGACTTTCAGAATGATTTAAATTTTTGGCAGCCTACGTGAGAATTTTTCTGGTTTTCTTTATGTAATCATTTAGTTGAAAATGTATTTAATCTTGTATAGTCAGCTGATTAGTTATGTTTGTCATATTTTTGCTATGTGCCATCTGGTTTTAATTTGCTGTTTAATCTAAGTTATAATTTATGCCTATTACAAATTCCAGTTTAACCCAGATATATAAAAAATTGAAAATATAGAATGTTTTAATTTTATGGTGTGTATTTTTATATATTGCTTAGTTTCCTACTACCTTATGAAACATAAAATCTATCAACATAATATTTTTCTTGTATATTTCCATTTAAATAGTATGTCCAACTGACTATTAATTTTTTGCAGGCTTAAGTTTCTACTTTCAAGTGAATGGTATTCCTTTTTTTGCCAAGGGATCCAACTGGATACCTGCTGATAGTTTCCTAGAAAGAGTGACCACTGAGTATATTGAAAACCTTCTTCAGTCAGCAAAAGGTGCTCATATGAATATGCTTCGTGTGTGGGGTGGAGGAGCCTATGAAACAGATGAATTTTATGAACTAGCTGATAGAATGGGCTTGTTGATTTGGCAAGATTTTATGTTTGCATGCGCACTGTATCCTACTGATGACATATTTCTAAAATCTGTTGCTGTAGAAGTTACACAGCAGGCATGTATTGGACAAGCATTTATCCTTGTTTTTTTATTGTTTGTACCTTTTTCATGTATACCTAATAAAATTTTGTGTTTATAGGTTAGACGCTTACAGCATCATCCTAGTTTATTGTTATGGGCTGGAAACAATGAAAATGAGCAGAGCATATCTGGCTACTGGTGGTAATTATGTTATACAATTTATTGTTATAGTAGATATCTACAAACCTAAAGCTTACTATCATATTTGAAACTTTATTCTGGCTATATTTTCCGTTTTACAACAAAATGTCTTGATCGAGAATTATCAGTCTTCTATATATAACTTTTAATTTTAAGAGAAGAGGAGAAACATGCCAAAACAAAGCATGAAATTAGACAAAGTCATTGATTGATTCTTCCATTTCATCTTCCTATCACTTACAAAATTTCATGGATTCTCCAGAAGTTCAACTTTCAAGTCGTTCTCTCACCTATCAATAAAATCAATGGTTCGATTCTTAAAAATTCCATTTCTGACTTTAATTCTTGGAGAATTTATAGCATATTTTGTCAGTTTGGTTAGAGGTACAAAAGCCAAACTAAGTGTTAGAAGTTTTGCATCAACTAACATGAATGTTATATCTGAAAAGGCAAATTTAATTATGTCTTTTAAATTATATCTTATATAGTTAAAAGTGGCTGGAAATTTAATCACAATTTTGATTTGGGGGTCTGCAAAAATTATTCAGAAAGCTTCTTCCATTGGTGAGTTGGATTATCTTGAAGCGTTTCACATTCATAGAGATTTATTGTAATTAGTTAATGACTTTATAGTGGCTCATGGAGCCAATTAATGGTTACAAATTTGAAAGAGCTGGATTACTTGAATTTGTCAACTTAAGTCCATTTCATTGCCAGTAAATGGAAAGTTTTGTCCCCAAGGACAGGTGCCCTTTTGCATTGCTCTTCTTATTCAACCCATAAATTTGCCACAAGCAAAGCTTCCACTAAAAAAATCGAAAGCATTCAACAAACCTGAAGCCATAAATCATCACAGCCCAACGGTTGCCACAGTGGTGACCAGACATGTTATATAAGGTGCACCTCCTCCACCTGTCTAAGCCCAGTTAGCCATGCCCAACAAATAGATCTGAAGACAGCTCACCAATACAGTGATCAACCACATCAAAGGCAATGGGCTCAAACACAGTAACAAGTCATACGTCCAGCACACCAACAGCCAAACAGTAAGGTCATTGAATATTGGTAGTTCCGACCTAGGCGCGATCCCAGGAGAATGAGCTAGCTGCATATGCATTTTCGGGGTTTTCTTTATTTCTTTATGTGTAACATGTATGCAAACCAGTTTCCCTTACATAGTTCTCCATGAAGGCATCCTTCCCTTAGACAGATGGCCTTTGCATTCTTTACCATAATTAAATAAACAAGCCAAACCAAGTCATACCTCCTAATTAGCATATAGCTACTGGGGCAGTGTGTATGGCTGCCCACAGAGCCAAACAATGCTTGCAAATTCAAAAGAATTTAATTACTTGGATTCGTTACCATAGAGCTATTTTATAACAAGTTAGAGTACTTCACTCCCATTAAACAGACTCAAGAGTTCTGTCTCCTAGGCCAGGTGACCTTTCCCATCATTTAATTCCACAGCAAGAACTCCAAAAAGAGACTAAATAATGTTTACAAAATAAATCTGCAAGTTTCAATATTTCTCTGATACCAACAACTTCATAGCAAACTTGATTTCTAATTTTAGTCGTTTTTAGTTTCTGATTTCAGTCATTTTCTTCAGCAGAAGATAGCAAATACCATTAAAGTCCTGATAACTATTCCCTCCCTAAGGGCACTTAAATTCACAGTTCTGTGAAACATTATTAAGTGCAACATTTAGAACAAGTGGTGCATTTAGCCACATTTTACGTTCTATATTTAGCACATTAGTAAACATTTTTTGTTCCAAATTAAGTGCTACATTTAGCACAGGGTAAGAGCTACATAAAAAATCATAAACAAGTGACACTGGAAAGCACATATATGTATTTTATTGCATGTATCCTTGTGGAAGTCGAAAATTGAATTTTTTTTTTTTTTTTTTGTATAAAATAATAGAACCAGCTGTGTTCTGCTGCACTGCCTATTTTTTTAAAGTAGTTTGAATGTATACCATAGCTACAATTTTAAAGTTATACAGTGTTGTACAGCTACAGTTGTAAAACTACAGTGTTTGCAACACTGTATGACTTTATAATTGACTTTTCGCCTTATTTGTGACAAAAAAGTAAGGTAACTGCTGTATTCTTTAACCACTTACCACTTTCATTTTTCTTCCATATCATGATGAAAAATAATCATATTTTTTATCAACAATTTTGCATTCAAATTGATTGCATGAATTAAAATCAAAAGCCAAAACTATTTCAAATATTGCAGTTATTAATTTAAAATAATTTTTAATTTTAGTGAAAATAAGGCATTTTTACTAAAAGGTGGCTTTTTTCTGATGAAGGTGCAAAACTGGAAAGAACGCTTTACTCACAATAAATGTTAGAATAAAACGTATTTTTTAAATACTTATATTTTTATTTCTTTTCAAAATTAAGCTTTGGTATGATTCAAAAAAAAAAAAAAAAAAAAACGTGGAGATAACCAGAGTCCAATATTACTACCAGGACAAATATATCTGGTTTCCTTTCTGATATCTTTTCCTGTGTCTTTCCACAGACAAAATCTAAACAAAAAGCAGTAAACCCTGTTCTTGAATTGGTTTTACAATCCAGTCTCTCCTGGACTATTTAGAGACATTTATTAGAAAAACGGTAAAGTTTTTTTAAAAAATGAAAAAGACAAGCAAATCAGCAGATTGGTGTAGAAAATGTACTGCCTGAGTGGTACGCAGACAAAACAGGGAAGTCCGCTTTTGCAGCACCCAAATGGTGCTTGGGCAAAACTATTAAGTGGTTAAAAAGAGAATCTGCCCCTCCCTAAAATTAACATTTCAGATTTTACATTATGCCCAAAGTTGCGTTATTTAATATTTTGTCTGTTACCTTTATTTATTAAATATCATGCTCTTCACACTTAAACCATAAAATTCAATTTAACAGCAGTATTGCAAAATAATTCTGAAATGAGCATATCCTTAGAATTTATGATACAAAGTCTCGCACGCTGGAGATAAAAATGGCCCCCCCTAGAGTGTTGCCATTGCTTGCTTTGAAATCGTTGAGTTTGTTAATAAAAAATTCGTTAAAGTGTTACAAAATATGAAATCGATAATAAAATAAATTCCAAATTAGGACTTCCACATGCCCATATTTGGTGGAGGATTACGTTATTCAAAATTTGATGGCTGTAAGTACCATTGTTTTCATTGTTTTATCACAATGTGAGAAACATATATACATTTATGCAGATTCTTCTTTATTTAATTTCTTTAAATATAACACAGGACAATAATATTTGGTAGCAACAATTTAAAAAGTGAAATGGACATTTAAAGTTTTTTGATTTTGGGTCAAACAGTAAACAACTTACTGTTTACTGTTTGACGCAAAATGCCAAAATGAAATTAATAAAAAATTCAATCTGAAAACTTAGTCAGATATCTAAAAAAGTTTATCATTATTAAGAAATATAATGTTCATAAGATTAGAAAGAAATCACAATCTGATTTTTTGCTACAGATTTCAAATTCATGCCTTAAATGGATTTAAACAAAGCATTTTCATTAGGTCTCTTGCATTGGTTCTCAATCCTTTTTGTCTTATGCATGCCTTGCATTAATGCTAGAATATCATTCCCCCTTCTTTTTCCAAACTTTAAAAATACAGGTAAGTTTATTTAAATTTAGATTATTTTTAATGTGTTTTGTTAACTAAACAAGTATAGAATATGTTGATAAGTACCAAAACTTGATCAAAAGTAATTCTTTATACTCTTAAACTAAAATTAAATACTGAACAGGTAAATGAGAGACTTGCCTCATCCCTCCTTGAAACTATGGAATTCCAGTCTGGTTGAAAGCCTCTGGTCTATTAGTTTAATAATGAGTTCTCCAAATATTAAAAATATAGAGCATTAAAAATTATATTTAAAATGAACTTACAAATGGTAAAGCTATAAAACATTCAAAAATTAAGTGATAATGCTTTTTCAGTCCAAAGGGGCTTTGTTCCTGAAGAACTATTGTTTTCATTTTGTCATTTTGTATTGATTCACGATAACTTTTTGAATTGTTGCCACCAAACATCATCATCCTGTATTATATTTAAAGAAATTAAATAATGAAGAATCTGTATAAATATATGTATGTTTCACGCATTGTGATAAAACAACGGTACCTAGAGCCATCCAATTTTGAATAACATACATTTCCACCTCATTATGGGAATCTGTAAGCCCAAATTTAGAATTTATTTTATTATCTATTTCATATTTTGTAAAACTTTAATGAATTTTTTATTAACAAATAAGGAATCATAACGGTACAGTGAATTAAAAGCGAGGAATGACAACACTCTACAGGGGGGAAAATACCTTTTTATCTCCAGGCGTGGAACTGTTGGAAATTCTAAAGATATGCTCATTTTAAAATTATTTTACGATATTGCTGTTGAACTGAATTTTATGGTTTAAGTGCGAAGAACATGATGTTTAATAATTAAACGTAACACACAAAATGTTAAAAAAATGCCGCTCTGGCATATTTTAAAATTTGAAGCATTTGAGTTTTTTTCCCCCTCCTAGGAGATGAAAACAATAACTACCTTGATGAGATTTCTATTAAAGTATTTAATAATTGATGGCCCTAAATGCAGAGTTAACCTAAGTAGATAAAAAAAGGGTAACTCATATTATAATTAACAGGAAGATATGTTAGCAAGCAGATCAGCTGTATTTTCTGGCAGTTTAATCTGAAGAATAAATAGTAGTGCTTAGTTACATAAATTATACCAGTATTGTAAACAAAAAAGAACACTGTAAATAACAAAAGAATAAACACCAGCAGAAACTAAGAAACCAAATTATAAATGGCATTAAAAGAAATAATTTTCTGTTCCCCATCCCCTTTTTTATGTTTTACATGAACAGTTTTGTTTTACACTTATGGTTTGTGATAATTTTTTTATCATTCCACAGTAAAATTACCTCTCTTTTTTTAGAGAGAGTTTTAACCTACAATCTGGTTAATTCAACCCCAGCTGGTAAGAAGTTGACTGTAATTTGTACTGTAAATTTATATAAAAATAACAGTTTGTGAGTACTAATGTCAAAAAATACCCATAGGTTATGAGTTTTAGTTCATTAAATGCAAACAGACTTGTCATAGCAGAAATATACTAAGGGTTATTAGAAATGCATTAAGTAAGTTGTCATAACATATCAATTTATTGTTTTGTTACATAGAGGTCATAGTAAATTCAAGATAGTTTGTGGCTTTGCGTTGTATTTGCAAAAGTTGATACTGCATTATATTTTATATTGCTTTGATTAAAATGCCTTTAAGGAAGATAAATTAATATTAACTCTAAATTATGTGTACAGTATTGCAAAGTAAAGTGTAAATTTATGTATTACTTTCATAGATTTTTAAATTATGCTATCTGGTTCTTTTCAGTTTTCTTAAAAAGTTCAGTTCTTCATTTCAATACTTTCAGTTCTGTTTTAAAACAAATATTTTTGTTTTAATAGGCCAGCAGTTAAAGAGCATTTGGAGCAATATAAAGCAGATTATGTCAAGTTGTATATTAAAACTATTATGGCTCTTGTTATCAATGAAGACCCAAGCCGTGCATTTCTACCTTCTAGTCCATCAAATGGTCCAAAAACTGTGCAGGAAGGTTGGGTATCATCTGATCCACAAGATGTACATTTTGGTGATGGTAAGTACATGAATAAATATTTTTTGTAAGAAAAATGACATTTGAATGCATGTGACTGGTAGTGTGTTAATTTAGTATGTAAGTAATACCTGTTGTGGCTTATGAACCGTAAATATTGTTACGTGCGTACGGGTTCGTTATATATTGAATGCACAAGTCGTTAAAACGTTAACAAAAATTTATTCTTTCCACAAGAAATGAATTAAAATACTGAAATATTTCTTCACAGATCTTCGCACAATATCACAATATCTCAAACGTTTAGCAAAAACTCAGTTCAAAACAGATAAAATAGTTCTATGTCACAGCGAAATCGCTACAATCAATACAGCATTAAGTAAACAAACAGCAGTTCGCTTTTTACAGCTACAAGTATAACAGCAACAACAACAACTAACTGAGATGAGCTGTTTCACCTCGGCTTTTATAAGCTTTTTAATTATCAGTAGAACAATCTCGATTTTTCTAGATTTTTCTGGATGGCAACAGTAATTACGAGATATTTATTTATTAAGCATTAAATGCACGCGCTCTTTTATTTTTATTGTTATTTTTTTTGACGTAGCTTTCTCTTCAAAAATCGTCTGCGTTGCTAAGGCAACATGAAGCAAATCTAATTACAATTCTAAATAAATAGCCAAATAAATTTGAAATTCGTAACAATATATTTACAATATTAAATTTCAATAAACTGAAACTGAAGGGAGCAGATAAAAATTGTTAAGTAATCAAAAACTTGTGTTACCAAGCTGACATTAATTTTAATATATTTTATTTGTGAGACAACATATCCAAATGTGTGAATTATCAAAATTCTATATTTGTTGTTTAAACATTGTATTTTAAGACATATAGAATTATCAAAATTCTATATTTATTGTTTAAACATTGTATTTAAAGAAATATATCCTGTCTTTCATGCTCCTGAAAACAATTTTTCAAAAAATGTCAGAAAGTTATCTATTTTTTTAAAAACAAAATAGAAAATGTTACTAAGATCTTTATTCTAAGAAAGGCACTGTATCAAAGAGAGTCTCTATGAAACAAGTCATATTTCCAAAAGCATATATGAAATATTAAATCAGCAGTTCTGTGACCTTGATACAAGTACTATCTTAAAGATGGAAAATGTTAATATGCTAACAAAATAAATGATGTAGGTTTATACAATTTCAGTCATTATTATAAATATATATGTTTTTAGCTAATTTATATCTCAGACTTTTCTAACATTTTAATTTGATGACTTTGCTAAGATATAAATTTGATGATGTAGATAACTACGTCACTACTCTTTAGCCTTAACAAAAAGGGGATTTATGTTAAATTTGATTGAAAAGCATGTTCTTAACATTATGCTTTGGTTTTACAACATCAAAATGCTGATAAAGTATCGAATAAAAATTTCATTACTGCACAAGACAACTTATTAACAACCTCAGGGTTTATTATTTCCTGTTAGGGGAAAATAGTGATTCCAAGTAGTCATTGAAGAATTAGAGTGCTAAAAATTTTGGTACTTACCTATTAACACAAACACCCTGGTGCAATTTGTCAGTTTTTTGCAGATGAAAAGATGAAAGTTATTCTTATCGGGAGGTAGTTGGTAATTTTCATATTTTTTTTAAGATCTTCAAACTACTGATATTTATTGTAAATCAGCAAACATTATTAACAAACATTTAAAAACGCTTTAGCAATTTAAAATATAAATTTTAGTTATTAAATAAAGTGTTATATATGTTCACTTAACAAGCATAGATATTAGATTATTATTACGATTAACTCAGATAACTTATACATGACGGAGACATTGACGCTATATTCTCAGCGGCAGCTGTCGAATGAAACTGCACAATTACCATGTACTTGCCTGGGCCATAGTAAGGCCAGAGGCACTGCCATCTATCGGTCAGCACAGCAATGAATATCCTACATGCCCTTTCACATATAAACAAGACCAGTACATGTTACAATAATTATTTTAAGTCATTACTTACTTAGTAGTTAACTTAAGAAAACATTTTGGCATTAAATCACTATTCAGTAGTTGACCCTAGAAAAATTAAATCTTTAAAATTACTATTTACTGATATTTTAGAGTTCTGAACAGTTCCATAATTAATAGCTCAGTAGATTCCATAACTAGTCCATAAAGTATAGTTTTAGGGCATACATTCTTCCTAATTGTCTCTATATTGAAGAGGTTTTATTCTATTTCTGCTTCATCATCTTAACACTGGCTGAGTTGACACATTTCCTGGCATTTGAAAATGTTTAGTAGAATCACTTTCCTGTTCTTTAGGTGGATTCTCCTTATCATCATCTACAAGAGCAGGTTGATCCTGCGCTGATTAACCAAGTCGAAAGAAATCTTCTGCTGTTCTGTTCCACTCTGTAGTTCTACAAATAGAGTTGTCTTTACGAATGTGATGTCAGTTTCTGCTATACACAGTTCCATCATTCACTTTTATGACATAAGATCTTGGTTGAGGATCTGTCTTCGTAATTCTACCGTGTTTCCAAGGCTCTTTAGTTTTCCTGTTATTCCATGTGTTGCAAAAATGGGCTTCATAACTGTGATTACAGCTTGAGCTGTTATACCTTTAAGTGGTTTCAGCTCTACATATTTTGAAAAGTAGTCTATCATTAACAGATATTGTTGTCCCTTCGAGTAAAAGAAATCACAGGCAACTTTTTGCCAGGGTCTGTCTGGGTAAATCGCAGTCTAAAATAGCCTGCTGATATTTCTAAAATATCTCACATTTGGAAACATACCATGTCTTTGATATTAGTCCAGTAAAAATATTCTCTAGCTTTACTAGAAACTATACCTTTGTAAGGCACAAGCGGTTTTTTCTTAATTTCTTTCTTTGACAAATTATTTATTCCATCCTTTGTTGCATAAAGCTCTTCTTTGCAATACCAGTAAGGTTGTGCTGCTGGTCTTCTTTTGCTTCTTTCTGGCCGTCCATTTTTTATGTGAAATAACACATCTTGCAATTCAGGATCCTTTTCTGCCATTTTTGCGATTTCCTGCCATTTTGTTGGAGAGGCTTGCGTTAATAGACTTATATTAACAGTAGGTTCTTGGCTAAAAATGTCATCAAAGGCATCAACAATTGATTGTGCTCTGGACAGGGCATCGGCTATCAGCAGTTCTATTCCTGGGACATATTCTAATTTCAAATCATACCTGTTCAGTTTGAGGAGCATGCGCTGAAGACAAGGTGAGATTGTATTGTAGGGTTTCTTACTAAGGTCTAGTAATGGTTTGTGATCAGTCTGCACTGTTACATGTCTTCCGTAGGTATAGTAGTTGAAACGTTCTAAACCATATACAACTGCTAAGAATTCGTTTTCTATCTGCATGTACCTTTGCTGCGTTTCTGACAATCATGCTGATCCAAAAGCCACAGGTTGATTATTTTGTAGGAGAACTGCTGGAATTCCATATTTACTGGCATCTACTGACACAGTTACAGGTTTGCTTTCATCAAAATAATGTAAGCATAGGGCTTGCACAATCATTTGTTTTAGGTGCTCATAGTCTCTTTGAATGTTTTTATCCCATAACCATTTGCTGTCTTGACTGAGTTAGACTTGGCAGTTGAGGTGTAAATTTCACTAAGTATGTTACCATTTCTAGAAATCTCTGCAAGTCTTCTCTGCCTTTTGGTTCTGCAAACTTTTCAATTGCTTTGATCTTCTTTGGATAAGGTGCGATGATGCCTTTATCATATAATACATGTCTTAAATAAGTCGAGGTTTGAGCTAGCTGCGTCTTCTCTATGTTAAATTTTAAATTAGCACTCCAGGCTATCGTAAGTGTCTTACGCTACAGCTTACAATGTTCTTCAACAGACAACAATCCTAGGGCTAAATCATCAAAATACAGATTTATCTCGTTCTCATTGCTAAAAATCTCCTCCATGGCCCTTTGAAATTCTTCAGGTGTATTGCTTAGACCAAGAGGAAGAACCAAAAATCTGAATCTTCCCCACGGCATTGTAAATGTTGTCAAGTATGATGACTCCTCATCAAGTGGTAGTTGCCAAAATCAATTCTTGGTATCCAAAATGGTAAATATTTTATGGTAAATATTTTACATGTTTGGGCTTTTGTTATAAGGGCTTCTGCTGTGAGAATTGGATAGTGAGATCCTTGAATAGCCTCATTGAGTTGCCACGATCTAGGCAAATTCCCAATTTTTTTGCCGTATTTACCACAACCATGTTACTCACCCATTCTGTTGGCTCATCAACATTGGCTATGATGCCAATTTCAACCATTCTGTTTAGCTCCTGCTTTACTTTTTTGTGCAAAGCAAGTGGCATTTTACATGGTGCTGCAACAAGAGGTGTATAATTTTCTTTTATTTTTATCTTTACTGTGTGATTTAGTTTCCCCACACCAGTAAACACATCTGCAAATTCCTGTATCACTTGCTCCAAGTACCCTGTTTCCAAGGCTGTCTTCATTTTGTTTCTTTTCTAGCTTAACTTGATAGACCCTTTCAATCAGACCAATCCCTGGCAAGCCTGAAGGCCCAAAATAGGAGATGAATCCAGAGTGGTTACCAGAGTTTTTGTCACTTTTTTAGTTTTACATGTAAAGTAGCACTCACCTAGTATTGGTACTTGGTTGTCACTATAATCCAGTACTGGTTGTTTATTTTTCATAATTATTGGTTTCTCACTCCACTTTAACAATTCACTCTTTGGTGTAATGTTAACTTGAGCTCCAGTGTCTAATTTAAGTTCCCTTCATTGTTTACAGTGATCTTTTGGTACCAGACTGATGCTTTATTTGGATCCACAGCATCAACAGATTTTACTTCCCGTAGGTAAATAAACCCCGAGTCGCTACCTTCCGTACGTTCAACGGCATGCACTCTCTGTTTTGGTTTGGCACGACACATTTTCACCCAGTGATTTTTTTCCACCACACTTTCAGCAGACCGTTTCAAATGCTGCACACTTCTTCGGCTCGTGTTTTCTCCCACGTCGCTTGCACCCTTTAACTTGCGTAATCTGAACGGGATTAGCGCAATTTTTTTTTCAGAGTATCTACGAAGATCTTGTTCTCACTCATTTCGGTGACTTGTGCTTTGCTATATTCGGCCACCTTGCATTCACTAATGATATTCTGCAGCATCTTTTTTGCTCCATTTGTCTCTCATATTAGCCATTCTTGCAGCACTTTATCTTGGAGGCTTTGCACTATTTTATCACGGAGCATTCTATCTTGCACTTGCCCATAGTTGCAATCTATTATTGCGCAATGATGTGTTGAGTAAAAGTCCGTGAATTTCTCTCCTTTCTCTTGCTTTATTTCTAGAAACTTGAATGATGCATAAATCTCATTCTGATAATCTGCGAAATATTTGTCAAATTCTTGTAGTACTTGTTTTAAGGACACTTCGCCACTGCCCGCTTCTGGCGTCAAATCAAATGATCGATATTGCTTTTTTAATTCATCACGGCAAACATGTCGAAAAAGCGCAGTTTTTTTGCTTTAAGATTCTTGTCTATATCTTAGAGCCTCAATATAGTCTTCAAAGTCTTACTTCCAATGTCTCGAAGCCTCAAAAGGGTTTGATCCAGCTTCAAACGGTGACAACATGGACAGGTTATGTGCCATTTTGTTTCTATGTTTTTCAGATGCAAGTAATCCTTAAAATATAAATCTATGCATTAAATTCGTGAGCAGGGTTAATTCTGACACCATGTTATATATGTTGGCTTAACAAACGTAGATTATTTATTATTACGATTAACTCAAATAACTTATACATGACGGAGACATTGACACTACATTGTTGGTGGCAGGTGTCGAGCGAGACTGCATAGTTACTGTGCACTTGCCTGGGCCACAGTAAGGCCAATGATTATCCTACATAAAGATTATATTGTAAAAAAAGTAAAAAAAAAGATTTTTTGCAAAATCGTTCTGTGATTTTATGCTCTTATCTCTGTGTGTGCACAGCTCTCTTTGTTTTTGCTTAAAACAAAAGAGAAGCACACAAACTTGACACAACTTCCGTATTATTTATATGCTATCTATAAAACGCTTGTTATTATTCCTTCCTTTAGCAATTTTGTGATAAAAATACCATATTCGTGCAGAGATTTTACTGTGATTTCTTCCTCTGCTATCAAATTCTACAACTGAATATTTTTTAAATGAAGGCCACAAAAAAAATCACTGTTTGTCTATAAAAACCCCTGAAATTTGGAACAAAAAGAATGCTTACAAAAATGGTGATGTTGGTTGACTGAAAGATTATTATGAGTATGATTGTCTGAAGAATGCTTATGTGTGTGGTTGCCAGAGTTTGGCACATTCTGGTAATCTGCAGTTTCTACTAAGGTGTTGCAGTAATATATAAGTACCAGTTTTTTTTCATATATACTAAAAGTTTCAAAGTAACTCTCTAAATTGTAGTACATGGTTTATTAATCTGCAAGTTTAAATTCTTATGTGATGTCACTGTCTTTATATCAGACACTTTAATTAGTTAATCCCATAAATTTGTAATGAAAATAGAAACAATATTAAGATAAAATGTCTGCAGAGAGTTTTCAATCACAACATAAGCATGCTTGGTGGTTCAACACTTTGAGCAGTGTTATGGAGACTATTCTGGATACTAAGAAATCTGAACATTTACGATCAAATAATTTATTTCAAATGCCATTTTCTTCATATTTCAAGAAAGCTTTGTCTTGTCATTATTTTCAAATTCAGTTGCTGTTATCTGCCTAAATAGCCAAGGAATATTCACATTACATTGAAATACCGTGACAATAATTTTATGACAGTGTTTCAAATATATTCAGATGTCACGGCAGTACTTTTATGAAAGTAATAAGTGTTGATAACCTTCTGCATGACAGGGTGAAGTGGGTGTGTTATAACATGAAGTGGATATGTTACAACTGTTTGATTTGAAGGCATCTTTTGAAACTTTCCCAGCAAGTATTGTAAAAGTATATGTTACCCATAGTACATTTCAAATAAATATATAGTGTGAGCAGTGTCTTTCCCTGATTAGAAAATGTTTACATAAAATGATCCAAAATACTCTGAATTTTTTTCTTTATATAGACCTGTTGTTGTTTTTACAATGCAATAGATTATCACCACAATGGTTGTAAGCAAAAAGTAGTTAATAATGAAATAATGTTGTATGAAAGTTAATCATAAAACCACTGACCATCAACAGTGGTTTAGAAGGCTGTATCCATGCAATTATTCAGGCATTGAGAACAGACGAATCAGTCTGAAAAGTTTGAAAGGAACTGACAGAATTGCTGGCATTCCAAGAAGCAGAGAGTACTGTGAGTAATGAGATTATTTACTGTATGTATGAATTAAACAGAGGATATAATCAATGACAGAGTCTTTGCCACACAAATTCATGATATATTAATACTTTGAAGACCAAAATTACAGATGCGTTATCAAGTGTTGCAGGGCAAATTTTGAAGAACATGTTGAAGTTGTTGTGGCAAGAACTAGAATGACATAGAGTTAACATTGTCCAAACTACAAAAGGGGTATATATTGAAATATACTAATCTAGTACTGTTAAAAAATTATGAACTACTCTAGATTAAACTCAGTTACTGTAGTTATCATTTCCAGAAAATCATACATGCCTAATTATAATAGTTTTTACATAATAAATTTTTGTAATAAGTCTTTGTTTACTTTGCACCATAACACTAGTACTTTTCAGGAATTTCCAACATGCATTTTAAAGCTGTGGTACTCACATTACGTTTAAAATTATTATTTATATTTCAAACAACAATGTTGTAATTTTTTATACTAAATGTTTCACTGGTTCTTGCTTTGAGAATTTTAAAATGCTTTAGAAATAAGGCAGTTATTGTTACAGTTTTCATTTGTAAATTTTTGTTGTATCTAATTGAATTGCTTATTTTTATGTATCTTTTCTTAGTGCATTTTTACACATACTCTGGTTCAGAATGGGATCCTTCGATGTATCCAAGAGCTCGATTTGTCTCTGAATATGGTTTTCAGTCCTACCCATCTTTTGAAACATTAGCTAATGTTTCAAACTATAAAGATTGGGTATATCCATTTGGTGACTGGATGACTCATAGGCAGCATCATATGTTTGGTAAGTATATGCATAAGATGGAATGGCATCCATTATTTATAACTTTCTTGTATGCTTAAGATGAAAAGCTGCATTTTAAATATTTATTTTTGAAAGTAAGATAATCTTTTGAAAACTTAAGACCAAAAGCTAAACAGAAGCAGATATACTTTTTCTCTACTTATTTATTTTAATAAAAAACTTTTGTTGAAAAAAAACTTCCAAATACTATCTAAAAAATGATATTTTACTAATTGTATTTCGTATACGGATATAAACCAGATATATTTATTGTATTCATTTTCAAGAACAAACTAAATTTTTCATGTCTACAGAGTCTGCCAGAAAAATGTATACATTCTTTGTCATCCTGTATCAGGATATTTACATTGACAATTGTTCTGAAGTTTAAATATGTTGTAGTATGGTTTTTTGCTCAATAAATGTTGATACTATCAGCACAGTTAGTGAGATAAGAAAATGGCAGGAGCACACTTGATGTTCAAGCAACGTAAGTACATTTTTGAAATGTTTTATCAGTTTTGCGAATGCCATGAAATGCAGCATCAATGGAGAGGGGAGTTTGGTCCCGAACTACTGACCTGCTTAACAGTCAAATCCATTGTTGACAAGTTTGAAACACATGGAATGATTTGCAATATTCACAAAGGAAGATCGGGAAGAATGCCCACAGCAGCAAGCCCTGCTTCATAGGCTCTCATGTTGGAAAAGTTTGAAACATCACCACAGAAGACTGTTATGCAATCTGCATGGAAGATGGAAGTTAGCACTGCAAGTGTATGACAAATATTAAAAAATGCTAATTGGGAATGTTACGTTACTGCATGCTATTAATGATGACGATCCCAATCGTTGAATACAATTTTGTGAATTATATCAGCAAATGGTAACTAACAATGAACAGTTTGTAACGAAGGTAGTGTGGTCTGAAGAGGCCCAATTTAAACTGAATGGAACAGTCAATTGACATAACTGTGTCTACTGGGCACCGGAAAATCAGCACGTCCATGTTGATAAGGCAGTCAGTCTACCAAGGGTTACTGTCTGGTGTGGACTTACAGCTTGGAGTTTGATCGGACCCTTCTTCTTTGATGGTACTGTCACTGGAGAAGAGTACCTTCAAATGTTATGTATATTAATTCTGCCATGTGCTTTATGGAGACGATGAGATTTCTACCAACGGGATGGGTCTACACCCCACTACCACCTAGAAATATGAGGTTTTTTGGATGACAATCTGCAAGGACACTGGATTGGACGAAGAGGGACCGTTGAGTTCCCTTCTCCACTTGCCAGATCATATCCCCATGGACTTCTTCTTATGGGGAACTGTGAAAGATGAAGTAAGCTGTGCATGCTCGAGAATCTTCACCAGAAGATTACAGAGGCATGTCCTCGGTCTCCATTGATCCATTGACTGCCGTAGCTGCAGTGACCACTCATCATTCTGTCAGGTGTTTGGCCACCACTGGCCAATATTTTGAACATCTAATGTAAACATATGCTTACTTGAAGGTTTGTAACGCATGTGTTGACAATAATTAAATGTAATTTTAGAGATATGATATAGAGGATTTTTTTTTCTTAAACAGTGTATGCATTTTTCTGGCGTACCCTGTATATATATATATATGTATGTAATAAAAAAAAGATATAATGGTTATGGTATAGATGAAGACCCATATTGAAGAGAAAACATGGCAGCAAAGTAAGATTAAATATTGAACTTTATTTCAATTGACATTTAGAGCCACAATTTACTTGACACTCTAATCATGCCTAATTAAGAACATTTACATTTTTGATACTATTGTGATAAGTAGCATCTTAACAGCAAGAGAGCTGGAAGCAAAATTGTGCAGTTAATCCAGTATGGAAACTTGCAAACAAAAGGTTTTGGTTTGAGTTGCTTATTAAAACAAAGGTTTCAGTTCTCGAAATTTTGAGTTCATGTTTCAAATTAGCTACATCATCAGCGTTATGCAAGGCATGTAACATAGATTGATCTAGAAATGATGCTATCCAGAAAGGTTATTACTATTATTAGAATAGAGAGAGGAATTAAAGGCTGTTGCTAGTTTAAATTATAATTTTGAGATTTATATATTTTTTCTTGCATATCCCTCCCCCCCCCATCATAGAGAAAAGGGCTTCGTGACAGAAAGCCTTTTTAGAAGAAAGCGCATTAAAGCTTTAAAAACACAAAAAATACAATTTTAAACAAAAAAATTATGAAATTTTTATCTAAAATTTTTTTTTAATAACAAAATCTTGTAGATATCATTTTTAACAATAACTGCCAAGTAAATTGAAAGTTTGCGAGTTCATCTTTCAAGTTCCTCATCATGCAAGTATTTTATAAAAATTGTTTTTGTCAATATAAAACACAAAATGTTTTTTGCATATTCAGGAAATATGTATTAAAATTAATTATTTAACACACAAAACAATCCAAATTGTAAAGCAATGTCAAATATACTTTAAAAATTAATAACAGAACACTAACAAAATACAATACAATAGTAGAATACTTTGATTAAAGTGGGCAGGTCCTCACAAAACAAATCAGTGTCTGACGGCTTTGTGGATGTTTAAATGCAATAGAACCAAAAAGTCTCTGTTCCTTGAGGTAACTAGCATTCAATATTGTATAGTTATCAAAGTTTGTATTTATAACTTAAGGCGATAAAAATGTCAAATTAGTTAATTGAAATAATTTTTTTAAAATATACAAAAATTAAAATTCATGATGAATAACCTGTATGCTCAAGTTAGGTCTTTTAAATTTTGAAAATAAAATTCTACACTGCCTTACAATAATAATACAGACCATATAATTTTATTATATAAAATAAGAAAATAAATACATAATTATATCTGTCCAGGGAAGGCTGTGGAAACTTTTCAAATATAATTCAAAATTTTTTTAAATTTTAATGCATCTATTAATCTTTATATTAAATGCATCTGTTGATCTGTTTATATTAAATGCATCAATAATTGATCAAAACACTTTCAGAAATTTGATAACTAATTGTCATTCCATTTAGCTTCACTTGAAATAGTTTTATTGACATTATGCTTTTATTACCATTTAGGCATTTCTAATTAAACTGCAAGACCCCACAGCTTTCTCTTAATACTAGCATATCCATCTTATGGGTAAGTCCACATTGACAAATTGATGTATGAATTTTTGCCAGTGGTTAAAGGTGCGCTTATGGCAGTTACTTGTAAAAGGCCTCCGTTCCTCATTTAAAGGCAACTGGCTTTTTTTAACTACACTAAAGCATTCCATTTATATATAAAAAAATTAAACTTCACTCGATTATAAAAGTAATAAATTATATACGAAAAAATTATAGGGTTGGAGCCTTTCAAGTTTATATTCACTTCAATCTTATAATAATCAGAAAGTTATTAGAATTCAAATTTTTAAACAATAATCTTGTCATTAAAATAATTCAAAATTCAAAATATTAATTCAAAGATGTTTAAACAATAATACAAAAATAGATCAATGACATTAATAACCTTCTCTAAATAAAATCTTAAAATTCTTTAATTTGTTAAACCAAATTTGCAAAATTTGAGTTTCTAACACCATATAATTTTTATTCTTTCAATAATGTTATATAATTAATCCAGTAGAAGAAACGGCATTAGGTATTCAAATCTCAAAATAATAATTATTATCAGCAGTTGACTATTCCATGAAACACTTTTAATTGCATTAATGGATGGCCAAATTATTTATTTTAAGATCAAGAAGAAAATTTAGTGTGAACTGTGGTAACAGTATTAAAATGCATTATGAAATAACATTAAAATTACTTACAAAATTCATGCATTAAAAAAATTTTTTAAATATTGAATTGTTAAAGTTTATGAAAGTTTTATCCCTCAGACTATAATTTTATGTTTTTCTCAAAACAGCGCAATCAAAATGCAGGAAGTTTAAGCAAAATTTGAGTATAAAATATAGAGTCCACAGCATTTAATAATGTTGTTTCATTGGAAAATGAGCCTCAGTAAGTTTATACGAAGATAATAATTTTGAGTTTTTGACTGATGAAGTGCTATTATGTAAAGCGGAAATGCAAACAATTTTCTGATGCAATACTTGAAGCACATTCTATAAACAGTGATCAAAGACCTTCAAAGACCCTGGGAATGCATAGTTAAAATTATGCAGTTTTGTTTGTTTATTTGTTTGTTTCCTTCTAATACTGAAGAAGTGGCCAAAATAAAGTCTACACTTCATTTTCACTAGATGTTAGAACTTTTGGACTTGCAGATAAGAAGGGATATTTAGTTGACCTTTGTAGATATTTTATTGAAATTTAAGGGAATAAAATTTCCATTGAGATTTGTAGCATGGAAACAAGATTTATTTCTTTAACATACTTTGTCATTCTATAAGGGAATTTTCCACCTCAATTTACTGCATGCTTTCAACTATATTGCATTAAAAAAGATGTAGTAGTGTTGATGGCCTAGAATGTAGATCCATACTGAAGAGGAAACTTGGCAGCCGAGTAAGATTAAATATTTAACTTTATTTCAATTGACATAACATTCTAATTATGCATAATCAGGAACATTATTTACATTTTTGATTTGCAATAGGAAGAAAAGCAGCAGGCCACCATCTTAACAGCAAGAGAGCTAGAAACAAAAGTACCCAATTATCCAATATGGAAGCTCACCAAGAGAAGGTTTTGGCTTAGATTGCTTATTAAGAGAAAGGTTTAGTTCTTGAAATTTTGAGTTCAAGTTTTGAATTAGCTATGCCATTATCATTATGCAAGCCATATGACATAGATTGATCTAAAAATGATGCAGTCCAAAGAAGTTATTACTATTTTTAGAATAGGGAGTGGGAAATGAGGGCTATTGCTAGTTTAAATTATAATTTTGATATTCACATATTTTTTTATCTTACACACACACACATATATATCCTCTATTTTTTAATTAAAAAAATAAAATGTATATTGATTTTTATCATTGATCTGTGCTCAACTAACATGGTTTTATTTTCTAAATTCTTAGTTTTGGAACATACAGATTCAGTAGAATATAGAAAAATGTAAAACAAATTTGTTTGAGTTTATTTATTTATCATTTAAAACTAAAGATGATATACTTTTTTTACATTTTAAATGGGATTTCATAAAGGAGGAACGAATTTTAAAATTATCATGTTTATTACCACTCCAGTCTTTTGTTTATTTTCACTTTTGTAATTTCGAGTTAGTGTCACTTTCACTACTCAGTATATTTTACTAAAAATTAAGCTTTATGTAAGAGATTATTATTTCTTAAATTTATTTTACTTATCTCTCCCAGTTTATACTATTTTATAATTTGAATTGTTTTATGAAATAAGTATTTTTATAAATGTAAAACAACCTTAATAAAATGTTGCTGAACAACATGTGTTGTGTGTTTCAAAAAGATTATAAAATCAGATAAGTATTAATTGCTGTCATCTAACTTGTATGCTATTCATTTTTAATGTTTCATTCTGTTTATTTTCTAATATTTCAAATAAGATTATTTATTAAGTTTTGGCAATATCAGAGCAAAAAAATCTCAACTGTAATGTTCTTGGAATTTCATCTTAATGAGCATATAAAATGAGGGTTTGAGGTACCATAGAAACATATTCTTTAAGTATGTGATGATATGTCCTTTAAGTAAGCATTTGTACATAATTGTCCGCACTAAATCTTCAAATACAAGTTCATTGCTTCCAAATCAAGCCATCATATTCACTCCACATTCAATGAAGATAATGAGAGAGACTAAGCTGTTGGTTCATACTGATCTATAATGACAGTATCAGTATTAAAAGTAATCTTTATTTAGGTGGCTTTTAATTGTGGATTTTTGTAGATCCTTTTGTAATGTTTTATGAGCTTGCATAAATTTTAAGGATACACAGCGCCATTGTAACTGGGCATCTGTACACACTTGACATAGGGAGCAAGTTCAGGAGCAGTGTTCTGTCTTAATACCTGGATGTATCTGGTTGATGATTCCATGCTTCCATGGATTTCTCATTGTCACAAGGAAAAAAAATGGACTCTCTAAGTCAATATAAATCTTATCTGCATTTAGATGTAGAATACTAAACTTCAGCTGAAACAAAGATCTACCTGCATGAAATTATGTTTTAGACAGTGTGATTGAAAACTAGAGGAACAAACTTGTATGAGGTGTAAGATGCTCCTGTATGATTCAGAATCCCATAGCAAAGTAGGTCAGAAATGCAATCCAAACCATCTTGGGGGGGGGGAGATATTAGAGGCTGTGGCAGGAAAACCATCAACAGCCACACATAGAAGTATTAGGAGAGAAAATAGGATTGTATCGTGATCACAAATTCGCATTTAAAGACCATAACCTTAAAATAAGTCATGGCTTTTACAATAATGAAGTTGCTCAAAGCATTCTATCTACAAGCCTCCTTCTTACCATAGTTTTGCACGTTTTACCATAGTGCAGGTTCCATAGAGAACATTTATATCCATATCATTTATAATGGATCCAGTCATTGCAGCCTGAGGATTTTCTTTGAGGCATGGAATTTGCATGGTGGTATGTGGTACGTACATGGTAACAAATGCAACCAGAACCTAGTCAGTGTAATTTTCATTTGTAGAGTCATGATAACCCATGAAGTATGCACCCACATGCTGCCAAATGATGATTTTCCATGAATATATGAATGGGTATTATTGGTGATTAATTAATCGAGACATATTTCTTATCATCCTTACTGGATAGTTGAAAATATTGCATTTCTCTGGAGGAGATATTGCCACAATTACTCAACAATGTTCTACAGTTGTTTGGCATGCAATGTGGTATCAGCACAAGCAAGCTCCACCTCGATTTGGCATGCCGTACAAGATTACTTGAACAATACACTTGTACAGCAATGGATTGGGCATGGATGACACATTCATTGTCACCATAATCACCTACTTTATCTAGCTTGGATTTTTTTGTCAGGGACCCTGAAAGCCATGGTCTCCAAGATGCCCTTTAAGTGTAACACCGACCTCATCAATCACTGAATTGCAACTTTTGGAGAAAGATCTTCATCAAAAGACAATGTAAATGAGTGTCTGGTAGACTTGTTATTTTTGTTATTTCTATCTTATTATTTTGAGTTCTGTAGTGATGGGATCCAAAGTCAGGCTGAATGAAACCAGAAATTCATAGATGTAGAAGGAGCCTAATTTTCCCAGGATCAGCTTTTTAATTTTGTAAAAAATAAATGTTTATTATATATTCCTAAGATGACCAAAATTTTGACACAATAGGGTAAAAAATGTATACTCTTCTTCTCCCCCCCCTCCAGACTTGCCAAATCATTTAAACATTCAAGCTTCTAAAGTTAGAAATAAAGGATTTGAATTAAAGTATACATTCATTTTATTTAGTTTTTAAACAGTACAAGTTGTTGTTTGTCTAATGATTAAAATGCTGTTACTGGAGAACAAAAGCCAGCTTACTTTATTTTTATAATTTAAATAAAGTTAGAAACTATCACAGTGCAATTTTATCCACATCTTTATGCTGCATGCAAGTGGGTATCATTGAATATTTATATTTTGAATTGATTAGATATTATTAAAAAATTAGTTAATAAATGTTGTTACTGAAAGGCTATCAACTGTAGAAATAGAAAATGAGGTTAGTAATATATTTTTTTTTTTTTTTTTTTTTTAGGTAATTTAGAAATTGGAAGCATGATTGGAGAGCATTTTATCTTGCCATCTAAAACCTGTGGGATAAAAGGTTTTAAAGATGTTTTATATTTGTCTCAAGTAAGTTTTCCTCTTTTTTCCCTGTGGAGGGAAGTGAGAAGTCAATTGTTAGTAATATAATCTATTTATAATTTTTTTTAATGCATCAGTTTGCTTGTTTTCTAGTATGTAGCTTGAAAATAAGTTTTGTTTGTTCTCTTTTTTTCTCTAATGTAAAATAATATAGTTTAATACACTTACCTCATAATTAAAAGTGGAGAAAATTCATCTTGACTAAAATTTGAAAAATAAAACAACAGGAATTAATTTATAGAAATGCTGTTTCACGGATTGTAACAGAGCTTAATTGTACATATCAGCTGACAAAATTCAGAAGCAAATGAAATAGATTAATATAATTTTTTATCTGAGTTTACTGTAAATTCATTAGAATAAGGTTATATGTAACCAAATTTATAAATTTAGAGAATGTTTTTGGTAATCAGTTATATTGGATTTTTCATATTAAAAACATATTTTTAAATCAGTGGCATTCCTTCATTGTAGGCAACTTTGTAATCATATTTGCATTGATACATTTATGTTTTGGCTCTCAAAATCGCTATTATTTTAGTCTTTTTCTTGATGACTAATAAAATAGTTATATTGAAAACTCATGAATAATTATATGTTTTTAATCTCATATTTATAAACTGGAGTCATAAATTTCAACCAGTTTTTCTCTTAATGAATGGTATTTTTACATTATTTTTAGTTTAAATTACCTGGCAGAGAAATCTAAAACAAAAAACTCTTTATTCTCTCTTCTTTCTGTTTTGCCTTTTGTTTATTCTCTGGCAGAGAACTTTAGTTTCTTTTTTTTCCCATTCATTTCTTCTTTAGCCTGACCAGCTGCTGAATGGTTAAGGACTGATGAATATTGGTAGGTTGTTTTGGATTTGAACCGAGAAAAACAGGCTGGCTGCTTGTTGGTTTTCAGGGTTTTCTCGATGTGTAATGCAAATAAAAGCTAGTTTCCTTAAGTCCTCCAGAAAAGCATCCTTTTCCTTACACAGGTAGTGTATGGTTTGCCATATTCAAATAACCAACAATTTCTCCTTTAATTGATAAAAGGGAAATATTGGTAATGAGCAGTGAAAAGTATGATTAAAAAATATTGTCCTGTAGGATCTTTATTCTTTAACAACATATTATGCATGTATATTTTAAATTTGTCTTTGCTGTATCCATTTATTAAGCATTTGATCAACTGTACTTTTCTTTGCTAAATGTTTGTACATATATAAATAGCACATTACTTTAACTTTTTAAGATTCCATATAAATGATATTTACTTTTCCTTTGTGGCTAGAAAACTTTGCACGAAAACACATTATATGTGATGCATTGAAAAATACTTTCATTATTTGAAAGTAATGATGATTTCAAAAATCAAATCACTTGTACTCCCCATATGATACACTGTAAAATTCAGAACAATGAGGAAAATCAGGAGGCACTTAAAGTGGTACTTTTCCATTGCCTCCCATGCAAAACTGACAGCTGATGTTCATATCAGTTGTTATCATGAAGTAATTATGCCAAAGGTAAATTTAATAATAAGTGTTAAAAAATTATTGTTCACCTTCCTAGTTTTTACAAAAGAGTAACATTCACTTCATTATTCATGAGGCGCAAAATTGTTAATGTCCTTTATGATTCACTTGCACGACAAAATTCAACTTTTCCTTTGTTTCTCTTTATATGCTCCTTCCCCTAAAAGTCTTCAAGCAAGGTCATATTCATTTCTGTGTTTGGCTATAAAGAACAATATGGAATTCTTATGTGACTTGTGGGAAGAAGACAGATTTCTTTTTCTTAAAAAGATTTTTAAAGAAAAATTAAAAACAGTAAAAAAAAAAAATTGTATTTGATTTGCTCAATTTTGTTTGATATTTTCAAAGAATTGTAAAATGCCATGAAGTATCGATAAAGAATTTTGATGCAGCAAACTTGTTTTTATATGATGTAACATTACTATGTGATAAAATGTATCTATTCATTTTATAAGCCCAAAAGGAGCATTAGCCCCAAAAGGGATATTAGTCTCGAAAGAGCATTTTGCACTGAATTGCTATAAACTCTATCACTATAATCACTTTTCAGATTGTTGCCACCAAATATTATTGCCCTGTATATTTAAAGAAATTAAATAATGAAGTATCTGCTTGAATGTGTGTAGGTTTCTCACATTGTAAAAAAACAATGGTACCTGAAGACATCACATTTTGAATAACATAATCCTCCATCTGAGCATGGTCACCTGGAAACCCAAATTTTGAATTTGTTTTATTATCTGTTTCATATTTTGTAAAATTTTAATGAATTTTTTATTAACAAACTGAACGATTTCATTTTGAGCAGTGACGACAATATACAGCAAAAAACATTTTTATCTCCAGAGTGCAAGACTCTCTATCGAAAATTCTAAAGATGTCCTGTTTTTAAATATTTTGTGACTTTGCTGTTGAATTGAAGTTTATATGGCATAAGCTCTGAGAGCATTATATTTAATAAACAAAGTAAACACACAAAACAGTAATTATAAAAAAGTTTCGTAAAGCCATCTTTCTTAAGGAAACTGAATATTAATATGATGAACTTAGAAAATGTCAATTTTTTTTTTAATGCAGACACTTAACACAAAATCAGTAATTCGAAATGTATACTGCTTTGCTGCTTTTAAAAGCTTTGTAATTTTGCTGTTGAACTGTAAATGGCATAAGTGGATAAGAATAAAGCTAAAAAGACAAAAAAAAGGGGGGTTAGTAGGAGTGAGTGTAACAGCACACTGGTAGATTACAAGCTCAATGAGAGCATAAAAAACCTTAACAATCCCTTTTGGGCAACTGTTAAAATTTGAAACTTTTCTTCTTCTTCCTTTTTTTAAGCTTTATTTTGTGTATTTTAGATTACACAAGCAGTGGCCATTAAGACTGAAACAGAGAAATATCGTCGTAGTCAAAGTGATGTTATAAATGGAGAAGGAAAAACGATGGGTGCTTTGTATTGGCAGCTAAATGATATTTGGCAAGCACCATCATGGTCATCAATTGGTAACAAAATCTTTATTGCCTTAAAACTTATTTGTTAATTACGAATTTATAATTCCCATTTAGTATTTGTTTAAACATTTTTAATGTATTTAAATCTCAGTTTAATATTAGGTTCTTGTAAAATTTCTTGAGATTATTAAATATATTAAAAGTGAAAAAAAACTGTATACCGTATATTCCGGCAGATAACGCTCATCTATAATTTCAAATTGCACTTTTTAATTTTAGGTATATTTGTATATAACATGCACATAAAAGTCATTTAAAAAATGTAGTATATCTAATAGCGTAGATGGAACAGAAGATAATTATTTATTTATAGATCAGAATAAATGATGGTAAAGATGAAGCAGAATTCGATAATATTTCTGAAGATGTAATGGAAGATGAATAGATGAACTTTTTATCTAGCATATAATGTGCACCCATAAATTTGGGCTTTATTTTTTTGTATTAAAAGTGAACATTATATATGCCGGAATATACAGTATATAATTTTCTAAAGTCCTATGATATTTGAGCTGGGTCCTTATCAAAATTCATAATATTTTGTTTGAGTTTCCCTAAACTTTGTATCATAGATCTCATTTTTTCCTCTTCCGAATCTTTCAAATCATTTCTCACAAGCATCAGCGGATACAGCATTCTTTCTTTAGTTTTCCCTTTTCAAGACTTTCCCAAGCTTATATTTTCAAAATAAAGTGTAGGGATGTATATTTATTTTGACTAACCAGTTTATGCTTTCTTTCCTATAAGCCTTCATTTCGCTAATTGTCAATGCCAGAATATGTGAATTTGGTAGTGTGCATGAAGGAATGCAATTTCTACCAGTAGGAGAAAAGGTTTAAATACTGAACTATAGAATGGAAAGTTAAAGAATGGGAAAGTATTGTACCTTTGTATCATGAGCTTCTGTTTCGGTACTTATTGCTGGTTGAAGTGGTGTAACTGCTATTATTCTGCTGTCACTAGACTTCGACGCAGTTTTAAGTAACAGGTTTATCTGAGCCCTGAGAAAAATTCTACTATTTTGTTAATTCTAAAATTCACAATGCGTCGACTTGACGCTAACAAACTAAGAAAGGGTTCTTTTACCCTTTTTCCTGTCTGGTTCCTGCACTTCCTTCAGCAGTCACACAGTTTAGCAACTAGATACTACAACTGAATATTTGATAAATAAAATGCAAGGAAAATTTTCTGCAAATGTTATATGTTTTGTAATCTTTTACCTCATTTGTATTCTAATATATTAACTCATTTAATTTGTCATTCTCATACAAAAGTATGTCCCAAGAATGTAAAATGTCACTTAGTCATTTAATTATTGTCCTCATAGTTTGGTATATTACATGCAGAATTGTACTTACACAAAGTTGGGTATGGGAAATGTATATAAAGTAGTCTTTCATGTTTTAGGGCGAGGATTACTTCCAGCTGCAGAGATGGACTTCTAGTAATCTGAATAGTTACTAATTAGTAACAACTAATATAAACACCGTTAATGTATTTCCTTTTCTGTGTGTATTAACTGCCAATGAATTTGAATTGGTTTGAATTTGATATTTGAATATGACTTGATAATAAGCATAAATTTTTTTAAAATCCTTTATTTCTTAAAAATGTTTAATGTGTCTTAAGCTGTATTTTACTGCATTTTATGTGAACATTTTGGGCATTTTTTTGCATCAGAAAATGTAAAACTAAACATTTCTTAGATTATAAATGAAAATGATTACTAATGAAAAACTAAATATTTCTTAGATTATAAATTCATAGTATATATTATTAGCCTAAAGGAGCATTAGCTCAGAAGGACTATTAATTTCGTTTTGGTATTTTGCATTGATTAACTGTAAATGTCCGTATCACTTTTCAAACTGTTGCCACCAAATATTATCGACATGTGTTATATTTAAGGAAGTTAAATAATGAAGACTCTGCATAAATGTGTGTTTGCTTATGTTTTGTTTACAAAACCATCAGTGACGTTATGGAGATCTATTTGCTTGTTCCAATTGCTATTATGTAGATAAATACCTCTTAAATGCAAAATATGCATTTATAGTTCTAAAATACTTTTTAAATGATTTTTTGTAGGAAACACTTCTAATAATTAGCAGTAGTTATGGTGAATGAAAGGAAAGTTCGCAGCAGTATTGCAGTATTTCGAACTTTGTTCTGAAGATTGTATTTTAGAATAAACTCCAAAAGCTTAAGAGGATTGCTCTTCCAAATTCTTCTTTTGATTTCCGCCCGCTACATACCACTGATCAACATGTGCATTCATATCACACATAAGAAAAGTTAAGAATACATGACATAGTTAATTTATTGAGTTGTTTGGTGTCATATCCTGGCCAGATTACCGGGATTCATTGATTTTAACTGCTTCCACAAATTCTGGCTTTAAATTTGCTGAAGAATATTAAGAAACAAATGACAAAATAAATTTAATTATTAACCAATTGCTAAAAGTTTATTAATGTCATATCAATTTTTTTGTTAATTTTGTGAAATTGTTTACATTTTATTAAATAATTTTTATTTAAATTTTAATTCTAATTTCTGATTATATTTGATAGAATATGGAGGAAAATGGAAGATGCTGCACTACTATGCAAAGAATTTTTTTTCTCCTCTTCTTGTTTCACCTTATGAAGAAAATGGAGTAGCTATTGCAAGTGTGGTTTCTGATTTAACTGCTCCTCTTCGTGATTTAAAACTTCGTATTCGAGTTTTCAAATGGTCATCATTAGTACCAGCATATACTGATGAAATTATCTTCAGCCAGGTACACAAATATACATAGCTGAATTTTTATTCAGTTGTTATTTAATACATGACTGAAATTTTTTTCAGTGCTTATTTAATCCATTACATTGGTATTAGGAACATAGTTCGTTAAGTCTTCCTGGAATGTTTTGGTTATTTTATTACATGGCCATACTTTTATCATTACTTCGCCATGGTAAGTATTGCTACTGAGTGAAATATGAGGTCTTTCTGTATCTTGCATGCAACCTCACTCACGGCCAATTATCAAAATGTTGCCATTCAGCAAAATATAGTATATTTAATTTATTTTCAGATTTAATAAGTCTGTAATTGTTTAGTTGTTTGCATAATTTTAAAGATAAATTTATTTCTTAATAGTATAATGCCATTAGAAATATCTGTAGTAAGCTCTTTTAAAAATTTTTTGAATGTTTTGTTTTATCAAGCTACACATGTGTACAGTTATGTGTATTGGCAAGTGTTGCTACTGCAGTGTCTTAAATTAGTAGTTGAAAACTCGTTAAGTCATTGGTGACCAAAGCACTGATGGGAACCATTGACTATGGATTTAATAGTTGCCAGTGTCCTTCAGCTTAATTTAATTTTAACAATCTCTAAATTTTCTGCTCTGTCTGACACCAGTATTCTGAAGTTAATTAGACAGAGCACCTGTATCCAGAAGTCACTGGTGATCAACTTTAGGTCACTAGTCACCAACTGCTTTGATGACCATTGTTGTTCTTTGGTTAAATTTATCTGAAAAAATTATTTAAATTTACTCCATTTCTTTATACTGATGACTTTATGGATTAAACAATGATAGTAAATCAGTAGTATTGTGACTGGCACTGAAGTGCTTAAAAATCCATCTAAATAAATTGTACTGTCTACACAGTAACCCATTGGTTTACCAATAGGGATAGTTGACCTGTAGGTCATCAGCTTTGAGAGAAAATAATGACCTCAGGTTTCTTTACTTTTTTATTATTTATTTATCTAAATTTACTGCATTGTCTTACATCAGTGACCTATGGTTTGTACACTAATGTCCATCAACTATGTAATATAAGTCACTAAAAACCAATAATCTTTTGCCAGTTAATAATCTACAACTAATGTGCTGTGATTCAATTTTAATTTAAAAATCTATCCAAATACCAGTGACCTTTGATTTAATCATAAATTACCTTTAGCATGTAGGTGATTTTTATAGAAGCAGTCATATTTCATTTTAATTTTATTTTAAAATTTAACTAAATTTACTGTGCAGCTCCTCATTGATGCCTTCTGGATTATATCCAAAATTGCTGTCAACCTATAGATCTTCAGTGAATAATAGTGTTAATCTCACCAGTGTTCTTCAATTTGCTTTAAATTTAAACATGTGTCTTATTTAGCACATTGCTCCAGAACAGTGACCTACAGGTTGATACCGAGTGACTTAGAACCGGTAGGTCACCAGTGACCAATAAACAGTCTGAAAGTGCCCAGATGCCCTTGAATTTAATCATAATTTTAAAAATTTGTCTAAATTTACTAGACCCCAGTACATTGGTTGACATAAGTTCCATATGCTTATAGGTCATGGGCAACAAACAGGTTTAATGAACACTAGCATCTTCATCTTAATTTTAAAATGTATAAAAACATACTCTACTATCCCATACTAGTAATCTATGGTTTGAATGCCCAGTAACAATGTGTAATTCACAGGTGACCACAACATCGGTGGATTCTAGTATGTTTATGTTTAATTTAAATATCTATCTGAATATGCTGCACTGCTCTACATAGTTGATATAGAAGTGGACCCCAGTTAGCATCAAACTGTATCTCACCTATGACCGGTATGGGCACCTGTGTTTTTTGGTTTACTCTAAATTTACTAGTGTACTTAAATTGTGCTACACTGTGGTGCATTGGTGACATGTAGGATGAATGAATATTGTTACGTGCGTACGGGTTCGTTATATATTGAATGCACAAGTCGTTAAAAGGTTTACAAAAATGTATTCTTTCCACAAGAAATAAATTTAAATGCTGAAATATTTCTTCACAGATCTTCGCACAATATCACAATATCTCAAACGTTTAGCAAAAACTCAGTTCAAAACAGATAAAATAGTTCTATCTCACAGCGAAATCGCTACAATCAATACAGCATTAAGTAAACAAACAGCAGTTCGCTTTTTACAGCTACAAGTATAACAGCAACAACAACAACTGAGAGGAGGTGTTTCACCTCGGCTTTTATAAGCTTTTTAATTATCAGTAGAACAATCACGATTTTTCTAGATTTTTCTGGATGGCAACAGTAATTATGAGATATTTATTTATTAAGCATTAAATGCACGCGCTCTTTTATTTTTATTGTTATTTTTTTACGACGTAGCTTTCTCTTCAAAAATCGTCTGCGTTGCTAAGGCAACATAAAGCAAATCTAATTACAATTCTAAATAAATAGCCAAATAAATGTGAAATTCGTAACAATATTAATCTGTACATCGCCAGTAATCAACTACTTTTAATGGGCATTGGTGTGCTTCATTTTAATTTAAATTTTAAAATTTATCCAAATTTACATTGCTCCCCTATATTAGTGACCTATTGATTGGCCATCTGTGTCCCTGAACTTGTAGGACCAACCAAGAGCTGTGGTGGGAATTAATGTACTTTTTTAAAGTTTATCAAAATTTACTGCAGTTCTCCATATCTCTGACCTATGGTTGATTGCCAGTGACTTCAGTTTGTAGGTCACCAGTTTAATGTCCTTCAGTCTAACTTAAAATGATATCTAAATTGCATGCACCGTCCCACACCAAGGATGTATTATTAGCCTAAAGTGACTTTCAGCTTATATGTAATCAGTAATCAGCAGTTTTTATGATCACCTTTGTTTAAATTTTTCTTTAAATAGTTTCAATTTTAAAAATTTTAATTTTCTTTACATAGTTTTAAATGATGTAATTGTAACACTAGAAAGATGGCAAAATGTCTTGTGACAGCTAATTTGGCTGTGCAGTGGAAACGTCAGCATTGGAGGTGATTAGTTTGTACTGTTCTCTGGTGCTCCTGTCAGTATTGAAAGCTGGGGTAGTTCAACATCATCTGAACCATCATTTGTTCTTGTTGTGACAGCATCTGACAACATGTGTAAAGTAGATAGAGTCGTCACACACTTTCTTTTATCATAGGTGGTCTTGTGGCTAGACATGTTGGAATGGATATGCTTTCTGTGTTATTAAATCACTGAGTGTTATCCATCAATTTCAGTTTTGCCAGCATCACATCTGTCAAGTTAAGTTACTTCATTGCAAATTTCTTAACATCTGGAGTTGGTGGGCATGGTATTTTCAGTATTTTGAGGCAAAATGAACAACAAACACTAAAAGTGTGAATATTATTTGAATGCAAGGACTGCAAGTCAAGTAAAGGGGAAGTTATTTACAGAGTACTTATTACTAATTGGTCAGTTTCAGTTTTAATGTTACCACTTCTGCACACTTACATAATTGCAAATTAACCTAAGTTGCATATTATATAACTTAAAAGATTACTGTAAACTTGATAAAAGGCTCAAATGTAGAAGTTAGTTAAATAATTCTTTAATGAAAATAGCATTGAGTATGAAAGAAGTTACTGTTAAAAGTAATTTATTTATGCTGCACTTTTTGAGGTAGCAGTACATTTGTTTAATATTTTATTATTCATTTCATCCATGAGTTACATAATATATTGTTAGTGTAACTAATATATTTTCATGTAATACTTAAATGATTTCCTCACAAGGCTAATTATTAATTGGTAGAGTATCTCTTATAATCAGAAGAAATGGTTCCTTCAACTATTGTAAAATTAAAGGCTGTAACCTTGTCAGTTTTGTAATTTTGTAATAATTAAAAGAGATTTACAACTACCAAGGATCTGTTCCCTTAATTAAGTTTGAAACATATAATTCATTGCATAAGAATAGGAACATTAACATTTAAAATACTGAATGGATCGGCAGTAAGCTCTGTATTTCATGTTTTTTGTGAATTATGTTACTGTTTAAATTGATAGAATGTATTTAATGTTAACTGTAAAAGTTTAAAAGAAATAACTCTTTGTTAAGTTATATTTTGTAATGAATTTATTTGCCGAAAAAGGAAATTTCTATAATTATTCGTATAGCTGTAAAACTTGCCATATTTAAAAACTGATAAATATTGTAATGCATTTTTAAGTTTATTTGTGCTGTATTTATATATAAAAAAAAAGAAAAAACTAAACAAAGAAAGGAAAGGCTTATATTTTTTTTTTCTTTGCACAGAATCCAATATCATCTCAGATTGTATATCAACATAAGATAGATGGAGAGGATGGTTTACTTGCAAAAAGTGGCTGCTCGTCTCGGAATTCTTGCTTTGTATATTTTGAAGTCCATTCCTCAGGGAAAAGTGAATTGAAGTCCAGTAATATTTTACTGCTGTCTGAATTTAAATCTGCTGTTGGATTAGTGAAACCACATCTTACAGTAAGATAATTTTGTTTTTGCCCATTAGTGATTAGCAAAAACTTTTAGGTGTGCTTAGGGCCCTGATCTCTTAGAAAACAAAAATTAAAATAATTTAAATGTCCAATAAATCAGTTGCATGAAAAAGTATACAAATTCATTATACTTAAGATGCATTAAAATGTTAAATATAGTTATGGATTGGATTGGATTATGTCAAAATATATGGGTTCTATCTGCTGAAGAGAGAGGGGAAGGACTTTCCAAAGCAGACTGCCTCGTAGTCATATTACATGAGGGGGGACCACAAAAACAGTATGCTGCTAGCACATATACCTAGTTTTGAACCCATGTCAAGCTATCAGTGTTTGCTGTCTAATTCTGTAAGAAAACTCTATTATTTAGAGTCAACATAGTCAACTGAAAATTGACGAGGGTTATACCAGGGACAGTATCCATCAATAAGTAATCAATTTGTAATATTAAAGAGAACCTATACTTACTCTGCTTTTTCCAAAGTCCTTTCTCATACAGCAATTCACGTAGCATATGAAAAGTTTCAAGAATATTAGTTTCTAGACTTTCCTTTCGTAGGGGCAATTAATAAGGCTTTTAATTGCTTTAATATGTTATTATATTATCCTGAATGTAAGATCCCATTGCATATAAAACATCCTGCATTTTTCACAGGTAGATGACACACAAGTTGACACATTTTTCACAGAGGAAATTCAAAACTACAATATATATTGAGTCTCGAGTGTATATCGAGTAGCTTGAGTCTTTCTGCTGGAGAGTTAATCAAATGATGTAAATACCTGTTGAGATAAAAGTGAATGAATATTCCTTAATATTGTTTTATGTTTGGGCCATTATGATATTTCTGAATTAAATTCATGATGGAGAAATTATGATAAACTAAAAATATCTTCCTTTCATTATTCATAATTTAATAGTTGGTAAAAAAATGTTTTATTTTCCTTGCCTCTATGCTGAAACTCTCATAATGTCCTAGAGAGCTCATATAACCAAGGTGACCTAAATTAAGCGCGGATGCCCTATATGTGAGTTGTCTTTCCTATAAAATCATCATTTTTTACTCTTCTGTCTAGTTATTTTTCCTGCTGTATATATTCTTTCATCTTCATTATAATTTATGACACTAAAGAATAAAAAGTAGTATTTGTGTAATATCTTTATATGTTTTTCTCATATGTATATATTTGCATTTACTATAACTCATATTACAGAAAATGTTATTAAGAGAAAAATATTCTGGTACTACTCATGAATGTGCTACAGAGTGTGAGGAAGTTAAGAAGTCTTTATTATTGCATGCTATACAAAACTTACTGTTATCAAAGAAGTTATAGAACGATTTTTGAATTCTCCTCTACTTTAATAAATGCCCTAGGAAAAGAATTGAATACGCTACGTGTTGTTGTACTATGTCAGTCATACTATTTGTGCTGTTTCTGTAAGTTTAACCGTTATTGGATAAATTGTCCAATTCAAATACCTGCATAATTCATCCTTTTAGTGATTTAATCAAATTTATATCTTCCTTGTAATAAATTTTAAGTAGAATTCTGTACTTTAGAAAGATCAAAGTTATATATTACTTCTAGGGATAAAATATATTATACATAGTTTTTTGTACTCTTTAGATTCAAAGAATAATCGTTAAATTATAGTCAATAAATATTTTGACTCTCAAATAAGAGTCAAAAAAGGAAACTGAACATTTTTGCACCTGACTGCTGTTTCTAAATTTTAAAAAGAGTATTGCCAAATGTCTTTTAAATTTGGAAATTTGCACAAATTTTAAAGTATCAGCTATTAATTTTCATGTAAATTTATCATATGTTGATTAACAGGTTATTTTCCTAATTATATTTATTTATATGCTGTAGTATAATGAATTTTTGGTGTATTTAGCTCTCTCCTGTGCATAATGAAAATTAAAAATACATTAAAACACAGTTTGTATTTTGCTTCTGCAAATTAATTTACCATTGCCGTAATGTTGAATATCATGATTCTTTAAAATATTCACCATGTGTTTCAAATCCAGGTTCTCCTATTTGTTTTCTTTTCTCTTCATTTCTTCTATATGGATTGGAAGTATTGTTCTGTAAGACTGAAATGTCTTGAAAACGCTTAAATAGCCTTAAATTAAAGTTACTTAGAAAATGTCAAAATATTAATATTCTTATGTTTTTCTAGGTTATAAGATATTGTATAAAGTCTCAAACCATCTTGAATAAACAGGAAAAAATTATTGAAACAAGTTTTTAGAAAAACAAACTGACTGTAAGTCAAAATGGAGAAATAATTTAAATTGTGTTATAGCAGGGGTTGCATTATATGCAGTAACCCAAAGAAAGAGTTAAGACAAAATGAAGAATTAACCCAAAGGAATTTTTAAATAGGAAAAAACTATTGAAACAAGTTATTAGAAAAACAGGCCAGCAATAAGCCAAAATGGAGAGAGAATTTAAATTTTGTTATAGCAGTGGTTGCATTACATGCAGTAACTCAAGGGAAGAGTTAGAAAGGCAAAATGAACAGTTGACCCAAAGGAGAAATTTAAATGATTTAAATTAAAGAAAAATGAAGAAAATTAAATTGAGAAATTTAAGATTGATTTTGGTGTGTTTTAGTAACCTAAAATTGGATAAAAGATAAACCTTGACTTACCTATACAATAGTGCCAAAAAAGAAAACGTAATATCTTCCCCTATGAAACAGATATTTCTTCAGAATGGTAAGATTGTAATAGATACATGTTCAGTCACTAAGAAACCCAGGCAAAGACCAACCACATGATGACACTCGTGAATTTCTCATTGGAGAACAGGATACAGCAGGAAGTAAACTCTTGAAACATAATAACTAATTTTAGCCATATGAATGAAATAATAAATCATTAACTTGCCACATTGCTCATGGCATTTTATAAGACTTACTAGAAATGGAAAATGTTCAGCTGTTTTTGACCACAGTACACTGCTTGGTCAACTTCATGATCAAGTAAGAATGGCATAAAGAATTTGCCTAAATTCATTTCTGAATTTGCAAACTATTCTTCATCCTAGCAAGGTTTTCGAATAAAAAAATTATTATCTTGATGAACAAATATTAGAGTTCATAGGTTAAGAAAGAAACATGAAGTACCATAAAGAATCATAGCCATTGTCTGTTGTGACAGTCAAACTGGAACTCAGAGTGAAAAATTTTGAGAGCTTGCTTTCATACTAGTTAAATTTTATTGGTGGGTATGAAATGCATTGTGTAATGAATTTCAGCATAACAAGCTTTCATTTTAAACCACTTTTCTTAATATTCTTGCAGCTTGAAGTACCAACCTTGTCACAATTCATGGGTAATGCTTTACATGATAGTTAACATTTAATTTCTATGTTCCTCAACATAGTTAATTGTCATCTGATACTAACATTTGATCAATTCCCCAGGAAAGAAATTCAGTGGAAGGAATTTAGATGACTCAATCTGTCTTAACCTCTTTCTATCCACCTGCCAGAAAGGACTACATTTAGGTAGTCACTTATTGCAAAACAAGACCATGACCTATCATGCTGAAGTGCAACAGTTTGAAAATTTAGAAATATTGTGTAGCTCTGGAAAGATTTTCAACATATAAAAAAAAATTATGCCTATAATTGTTTGTTTTTTAAAACAAAAGGGGCTATATGCTTTCTTGTGCATAAAACCCAATGAGATATTTATTTTTGGAATATCTTTTTTTCCCCATTTAGAAATTTCATTGATTGTTGATGTGTCCATATTTAACAACTGTATGTATTAATTAGCTCCCAGGTATGAAATGTAGCCCCATCCCCAAATAAAATATTCATTAAACTGCCATATCCTGTGGCCTCAACAAGATAATATACAGGCCCCATGCTGCATAATCTTCTGTATGAAATATGTATGTTATATGATGAAGATATTTATTAAATGTGAAAGATAACATTTTCTGTGTGGTGTTTTATGTTAATTTTAGCTTCCTACTGAAAAGGGGGGAGAAAATCAAATGGATTATGCTCAGTTGCTTGTTGAACATTTTACATGGTGCCTGCCAATATTGTTCTTTTGCTGAACACATTACATCAGCTCTACTACCTCTTTTCTGATATTTATCAACAAATAGTGAATCAGTAAATCATTATTGAAGCAGACTTTTCAAATGGGCCCGCATTTTCATATCAAACAACTTCTAATGATAGTTCTTTGAAATGTGTATTGTTGCAGCTGTTAAAAACATGTTGCAACTAACTGTTAATATTTGGAACTAAAATGAGATGTAATTACTTTTTCATCAATATCAATCAAGATTTTATAGACACTCATTATATTTGATCCTTATAATTAAATACTGTAGTTTTCTTTTTTCCGTGACATGTATTGTTCAGATCAAATACAAGCGGTGTCACTTAAGTGTGATTGCAGTTAATATTATCCTTCAAATATTGTTAATTGGTGAAGTCAAACTCATATCAACAATTTGGTTGTTATCAAAATATTGTAGAATGAAATTTTTAAAACTTGTTTAAATTTAATGTGGGAATCGTGCCTCAATGAAGCACCAGATGTCGCTATCTACATCTACGGTAGGAACGCTCCAGGTAAACACATCTTCCACTTTGGTAGAGAAAGCAAGAAGAAGCCGTCCAAACAAACGCTCGGGAAGGAGCTAAAACTAGACGCTTACCGGTTGCGCGTAGGTAATCGGATCTGGACTTATCCAAAGTGACCACACGTAGGTCAGCTGTTGTGTTGTGATACCTTTCCAAAACATTTAATCCATCTGTATATACTCATCCCGTTTATCTTTACTTCTGTGAGCCAAGAATAAAACCTAATACTTTGAACAGTGGGAGTGATCTCTATTTATTGATAAGACGTCACCCCCACATTAAATCAAATCACCAAATAAGGTCAAAATAGAGTACAGAAATTGCCACATAGCAGAGACATGTCACTAAGTAAGAGATTAAGTATTTAAGCAGTTTGATATTGATTTAAGGCAACCATGTGCAGAGGAACTTGTTTTTTGAGTTTTACAAAGAATAATTGGATTAATCAGAATTAGCAAGTATCAGAATGGAATTCTAGAAGATTTTGCTTTTTCTCTTGGAAACATCTGAAAAAATTCAAATTGAAGTGTCAGTGGAAGAAGGAGATATTTGTCTGTCATTTTTTGAAGCAGATCGAAGAAAATAATGTAATAAAATTTCTGGAAAAAAAAAAGAAAAATGCTGAAATTTGTGAATTTACTACTATTGCTAAGTTGAGATGCCCCATGAATATTATTTACATTTGTATTAAATTTTAAATTTATTAATATCTTGAAGAATATTTTTCTCATCACTAATTTTATCATTGGGTTAATGATATCAGAATGGTCATAGATAAACATGATCGCATTAAGTGGCACCTACCATAGTGATGATTTAGTAATAGCTGTGTTCATCAACATTTTAGTGAATGTATTGCAGAACAATAGAAAACAATTCATAGATATTCAGACTTTCATCTTTGGATAAGAGCTATTGCCAGTCTTTTACTTGGAGTTAATGACTATCCCTCGTGTTTTAAAATGCAAGGAAGCCTTTAACATGTATTTTTATGAGAATATATTGAAATTTTCATTAGTTGCAGCTGAAAAAATAAATATTTTCTGTGTGCAAAACAAAAACTGTGCTGTGGTTAATTATGTTGTAATAATATATTTCATATCTTTTTTTTTCCAGGTTAATGTAGATGGTCCATTTGTTACTGCGAACCATTATTTTACATTTAACATTGCCTTAGAAACTGATCACATAGCTCCATTTGTTTGGCTGGAAGTTGCAAATATACCAGGACATTTTTCAGATAATGGATTCATTATGATGTCGCATTTTCTGAATATTTCATTCTTTAGTAAAGAAGATATCGGAGTACAAGATGTGACTAAAAATTTAAATATTTTTTCTTTAAAAGACACTTGTACTGAGTAGTCTTATTCTTACAAAGTCATAATTTTTCAGAAAGGCATGTAGATTTTTTTTTTATTAGAATTTCAGCTTTGACTATTCTTTCAGGTACACCATATCCACAAACATCTTTATGCAACCTTTATTTCTGCAACCATTGGTTGAATAAATACACTTTCAATTACGTAAAAGTTTTAAATTATGCAGATAGTCATGTTCTGGAATTTATATTTCAAATTCAACTTTGTAAAAATTATGAAATCTAACTTTTAACTTGGTTCCCCGGACCCTATAGTTATATTAAGCTATATTTTAAATTTATTTTAAGAAATGAAACACCCAAAGTTTGACTTTCATTGACAAAAATTGTTATTTAATTTCAAAACTTAGGATTTTTACATATTTTTCAGCTTGCCTTGAAAAGTTGGTTAGAAAAGTGGTTTTTTTTTTATTTATTTAATTTATTTTT
>KK117869.1:1413-16628 GCA_000611955.2 Stegodyphus mimosarum | reverse complement strand
TGCCAAAAAAATTTGTGAGTTTCCAAATATTAAAAATAAATTTTTAATTTTCTCAAGTAATTTCATAACTTTGGATTCATAGTCTAATAATCATAAAAAAAATTCTTTAAATTAAGAATATATTTTTAATATATACATTGATGCTACTAGTTGTGTATACATCAAATACTGAAGTCAGCCTATGTTTTCTTAAACTATGTAAGATTCTGGGAATAAGATTTCCTTTTGTTATTAATGCTGTTGATGACAATTTTCATGGCAATGCTCATTTCTTAATCTATTAACATCAGAAACTTTTCTTTAAAAAAAATGTTTTATTTCTTTGTTACTTACTAATACAAATAGTTCACTCTTTAATTTGTGCACTGCCTCTGAATATGATCTCAAACCTTAAAATGAAATATCTTTTTAAAGTTTTCTCTTTCAGGAGTCAAACTTTTTGTGTTTTATTTTTTTGTAATGATCATAAACATTTCCTAAAAATAGCAATAGGGAATGATGAACGGTTAAAAAGTTAGATTTCATAATTTTTAAAAAAACATATTTTTTTATTGAAAAATGCCAAAACGTGAATATTTACATCATTTAAAACACTAAATTTCATTTGTAATTGAAGTAGATATCTATGCTGAATGATAATGAAAATTAAGGCCACAATCAGGATTTTGTACAGTCTGTATGAATGTGCTTTAAAGTAAATGTTTCCTTAAATTTTTACAGAGCTTATATATATTTATTTTCTTAGTTTTAAACAGGTTGTAATTAAAATTTCAGTATAATGTTATAAGTATTATTGAAACAGTTATCATATAGTATATGTATTTTATGTTTTTGTACTTCTATAAATTTAAAACAGTTCCTAATTATATTTTGTTTCCTTAAAAGTAATAATTTTATATTCATTGAATGAATGTGATCCTTTGTATTGATTAAACTGAGTGAATAATGACATTTTAAAATGTTATAAAGAAGAGTGGATTGGAACTACTATACTAAATGAAAAAAAAAAATCTAAGTCTTCTATTTAGAGCAATTTTTTAGTGAATAAAACTTTCAGATAAACAAAATGCATCATCACTACAAAAAATCAAAAAATTTTGATGCACTCAAAGCAGAGGGCTGTGATAGTACTTAAATGAATCATGTAAATCATTGACTCAGAAATGAATTATCTTATTTTCAGTTGTTATTGCAGTTTAATTTAGCAAAGAAAAAAAATATTTTTCTTATAATTTGAAAATTATCATCTTGTTTGTTTGTAAATAGCAGCAAAAGAATCTGCATAATGAAGATTTTGAAAAAAAAAAGTCTACTTCCTCATTTAATTCATGTCATTTTACTGAATTCATACTCACACTTTAAAATCAATATTGATATTATTCAGTTCAAATTACGGAAAGCTACCATCTGCCATATTATAAAAATAATGTAACTTTGCAAAAACTGTTTGCATTGCTATTAAGAGGTATAAATTTTTTTGGGATGTTCCTTTTTGTAAACCTCAGTAGATAATTGAAATCAACAATGAATTGAAATAATTACTTCTTGTGTACATCATTGACTTGTAATTAGGGAAGGAAGCCAGTACTTCAAGAAATAACTAGTAAAGTATTGTGCTTAGTGATGAGTTTTTTTTTTTTTTTTTTTTATACGGCTCTTTATAACATTTAACCGATACATTCTTTACTTCTCTTTAAAAAATCTAATTTAATGCTGATACATTCTTTACTTCTCTTTAAAAAATCTAATTTAATGCTGATCACAACTGACATGCTGCATAGATTTAAAAATAAAACTTAAAGAATGTTGCACCTTTAGGGCGAGACTTAAGTCCATCTCCTTGAATAATGAAACCCAAACTAAATCTTAATGTTAAAAAATTAGGATTTCTTGTAATAAAACAATATTTCTAATCCTTAAAAAAAAAAACTTTAAATCTTTCTTTAATGAAAAAGAAGCTTATGATAAATGATGGGAAAATTTAGCTCTTTATCCTTGTTACAGAATTATGGAATGCACAGAAATCAAACTCATTGCTTTCAGTGTTTTCCACCAAAAAAGATTAAAATTTTTTTAGTAATAGCATATATAGCATGAATTCATATTTTTATATTACTCTCAGAAGCTCTTTCTAGTAGCAGAAATAACTCGTAAAATATTTATATGCAAAAATAAAAATAATTGCATTACACATGTATGTACGTGCTATAATTGGGTCATCTTAGAAAACAGTAATTGACAAAGGGAAATTTGTCCTTGTCAGATTGCACCCAGTTATATCATTTAAGGTTTTAAATTAATAGGAAAGAGTTCTGAGATTTATATTTAAATATAAAGTATCCAAAGTTAGTTTCCAACTTCAGTGGCTTAGTATGAGTTCCGAGTATAGAGCTGGGAGGGCATCGGGGTCAAATCCCAAGTGGGAGAGCGTTTTAGCACTTGGCGAAGTAATGTCTCAGCTTATGTAGAAAGGGTATGTTTAAAGAGAGCAGTAAAAATTTAGGGACACTAAAATGATTTTAGTCATTAAAGTGTCGTTTAGTAAGAAATGTCCAGAATTTATTTCTAGCTTTTGAGTTTCCTAGGTAAGAGCATTTTATTCACACAGCATGAAGGTATTAAGTTTAAAACCAAATCAGAGCTCAAGGTCTCTTAGCATACTAAATTTCATTATTAAGTAATTAAAAGAATTTAAGAATTTTACATCTATATCTACCTAACTATACATACCATGTCCATAAAAGACCTAATGCAGCCTTTATTTTTGCAACCATTGAGACATATATACTTCCTCTTATAAAATGCTTTAATTGATGCAAATTTTTTGAAAATTTATTAATTTAAAAACCTCAGGTTTGTAAAAGTTACATATTCTGACTTTGTATATATTTCTCCATTATCCATAGTTATATTTAGTGAAAATTTATACTGATTGTAAGAAATAAAAGTCTTAGATTGTTTGAGTCTTGTACAGCAATAATTGGCCAAGATATTTAATTTCAAAATTTGGGATCTTTTATATCATTTTTAGCTTGCCTTGAGGGTTTAGTTAAAAAATAAATTAGAATAATTCGAGATTGATTTTATTTTCCGTATAATCTCATTCAGTGATATTCTTTACTACACTAATAAATCATAAGAGATTATTATGCTTCAGTTATTATGCTTTCAGCCTATGATATGTGTAATGTGTAATTATTACATATCATATGCTGAAAGCATAAGAGCTGAAGTAATTTGTACTTTTTAAAGGTTAAAAATATATAATATCAATATTCTGATGCAGTTTTATTACTGTAGAATCTAATAATCACACAAAAAAGTCATTAAACTTTTTAGTTTTTAATTTGTGAAAATAATGTGAGTTATCCATGAGCCAGTGCTTAAACCTCTACTGCTTTCTAGAATACAAATTCTGTAGGATTTTGTAAACAAGATCACATTTTTTTTATCTATATTGATTTCATGACAGGTTGTGTAGTAGTACTTATCACTTAATCTATTAATACTGAAAACCCTTTCTAACATAACATTTTATATTAATATAATATGCAAATATCTCTTCAATTTGTGTATGTTTCTTGAATATGATTTCAAACTTTTACCTTGGTCAATTTTAATTTTAATTTTTTTTATTATTATTATTATTATTAAAAGTCAAACTTTTGGTGTTTCATTTTCTAGAATGAATATAAACTTTTGCTAAATATAACTGTAGGAACTGGGGAAAAATTTAAAAAGTTAGGTTTCATAAGCTTTACAAAATTTATTTATTTAATGTTAAAACATGATTATTTGCATCATTTAAAACATTTGTATGCGTGAAAATATATTAAAAATATGTACTGTTGTGTGTGTGTGTGTATATATATATATATAATAAAATAGGGGCTTTGCAATATTGATGGTGTTGGATGTAGAAGGTTGAACCTGTAATGAAGGGCAAGAACTTTGATGGTATAGAATGCTGAAATGCCAATCCACAATGAATAGGAAACTGGCAGTCAAAGCGGGTTAAATTTCTTTTTTATTTAAATTGACATTTGTGGCCTCAATTCACTTGGCACTCTAATCGCGCCTATTCAAGGACATTTACATTTTTTCTGCTGTTTTGGGTTTAGTTTAGAAAAGGGTTTAGTTCTCAAAATTTTGCGTTTAGATTCTGAATTACCTACATCATCAGCATTGCACAGACCATGCAACCATGCATTTTTAAAAAGTGAAGCTGAGGCGTTCCCTCTTATGTAGAAGATAATTATTAAGAGCTTATGAACTTTTCATCTTTTCATATTTCATCATACTTTCGTTTGGTCATTTCATAATACAACTTATAATTTTGTATATAGAACTTAAATATTGATCATTTTTGTAATGAATGAAGCAAAAGAAGAGGGAGAATTAAGGGCTTACTGTTAGTTTAAATTATAATTTTTATTTACATATTTTATATCGTACATCAAACTTTCCCAGAAAGGGTCTAAAATAAAACAATTAAAAGAGCAGCTTTTAGTTGTAGTAATAATTTAAAGGCCCAATGTAACTCACAGGATGACATAGTGTCTTTTTTCTGGAGCTAAAACTCATAATAAATAACTGTGGCCACTGAAGAGAGAAAGACTGTCCTTTGGAATGCATTGCAGCTGGTCACTGCAGTGAAGAAGTGTTAAATAAAGGTTTAAATTTATCAATATTCAAAGTTTAGTTATTAACTTTAAACTTTCATATTACTGACTATTTCATATCTTAGAACAATATTTTCTATTCCAGTCTTGTGTCTGGTTGGTTAGGTTATTTGAATATGACCAAGCATGCGAGAACTATACGCATAAGAGAACTGATGCGTTTGGGGAGGACTTTTTAAGGGAAACTGGCTCATATTCACGTTACGTATGGGAAAAACCAGGAAACCATACAGCCTGAAGCGATTTTTATTTCTTACAATGAGTATAAATTTTCACTAAACCAGGAAACCATACAGCCAGCCCATTTGCTTGTGATTGAACCCAGGTCAAACTCCCAGTATTCAATGGTCTTAACAGCTTGGCCATTGGTGGTGCCCAATGTCTGTTAATTTTTTATGAAATTTCATATAGTTCTGCCTTACTTAGAGATTTCTATGTTAAAATCACAATTTTTTGTATTATTAATTTTTTATTTTTATTGTATTGAAATTTAATAAATAAATATATTTTTTGTAAATATTTCAGTTTTTACATTTATTGCATAATCGATCACATTTCTGAATAAGGAAGCTATTTTATCAAAAATGCTTTGTTTCTTTGCTTCATTCTCTTGTGCTTCAAAGAGCTTTACTGTTTGACACCTGAATTTGGTTGCCATGGACATTGATTGTTCCCCTCTATACTGTCAAATATGCATTAATGAAGGAAACATCTTTATGGTTCACCAAAATCTATACAACAAATTTCGTATCCTATAATCAAATCATTATAGCGATTTAAATTCTTATTCTGAGCAATTTTTAGAAGTTTAAAGTATGGTCACAAAAGAACATGCACCCTAATGACAATAGTGCATGTAGAAATAGCATGTACACTGCACAAAAAAAGGGGGGACAGTTCTATATCTCCTGTTCTACTCGACCGATTGACAAAATTCACACTGCGTTTTTCATGTTTCGAACGCGCGACTTGGGATATGTATTAGATTTATATGTAGCATTGTTCTAATATAGGTATTTTGACACAAAATCGGACCTTTTCTGAAATGACATGCCAATTTTTTTCCATATTTCGATTCTACGTCTCAAATTACGCCAAACTTCCAAGTTCTGTAAAAATCGTACGAGTAGTTTTTAAAGAAATGGCTGTCAAAATTTTAGCTCCTCAATTTTAATTCAGTTTGGTATTTATTTATTAATATCTCTTTTGTTATGAAACTTATTTGATTCTTTCCTATACAGTTCGAAATTTAGGTTCATTCTAAATACAATTTACCCATTTTTTTTATTTATTTTTAAAATTTGTATTTTTAAATCATTTTTATAAATTTTTCGAAAAAAAAAATTAAATTATAACCAATAAAAGTTTAAAATGATCTTAAAGTAGATGTATTTCTGAGCATACCTGCAAAACGTTAGAGCTTTTTATTCAAAATTTCCGAAGATATACGTGAATTTATATATTGGTTCATTTTGAAATTTGGCATATTTGTTGAAAGCGATAATAACGAAAATGTGGTTTACGCACTTTGTTAAAATTATTTGAAAGTACGAACGATGTGACTTATTTTCCCGCTCATCCACAATGTAAAAAGGTAGGAATGGTGTGACTTTTTTTCCGCTCCTGCACAATGGAAGGGATACTCTGCAATTCTCTGCGCGTGGTTCGAGTTGAAATCTGTTTGGAAGAGCCCTGGTTGACGATCTGTGTCAGCTGAAGCACAATAGAGTCCCTGTTAACAATAAGCCCATTTTCAAATGGTGAAAGATCTGTCGTTTTTCCCATTCTAGCTAATTCATTGTGAAAAGCACACGTGCACTTTACTTATACTGGCATTCTAACCACTTGTAACCTAAGTCATAAAAAAAATTTGCCTACGTCATCCCTAGCACGCATTCAAATGAAAATCTCAAAGGTTTCTAATTCATTGGTCAGTGTGTGTATCTCAAGAAGACGAACCTAGTTCTTTGATTTTCAAAATTTGTGTAAGGTTTGGTTATTTGTATATGACAAAGCTCTCTGGGTTATCTCCCTAATCGGAGCTATGCTTTTGTAGAGGATGTTTGAAAGGAAACAGTCTCGTATTCATGCTAAGTATGGGGGTTGGAACATCCATGCAGCCAGCCCCACTTTCGAACTAGGGCTGAACTACCAGTATGAACGGTCGTAACCACTTGGCCGCTGAAATTTGTGCAGAAGGAATGTAGTGCAATATTTCGTGTAATAATATCACCCTGATAAAACAGTAGTCATTTTTAATGACAGTGTCGTGTTTTACTTTAAAACATAGACAAGAGCAAATCATGTCCTTCAAATTTTGAGCGAAACAAAGGCGCAGCAGAGTTGAATAGCGCTAAAAGACATTAATGATAAAATGAAGTGACCGAGAAAAACAGTTACCTAATGTTTTTAGGAACTCTTCATTCAAAAAAAAAAAACATCTGTTCTTTTTCAGATCACTTTTCCTTATGGCGTTCACTCTCATTTTTAGTGTGCAGTATTAATTTCTTGTATATTTTATTTGTTTATATTTTTTATGTCTTAGATTTTATTATTTTTATTGGCTTTTGTGTTACGATCTTACGCAGAATCCATTGTTGAAGATTTTAAATATCTCGGTATAAATATATGGCCCAGGAAACACATTAATTTCTGTGGGGAAAATTGTTTCGGTTTACGAACATTTCGGATAACAAATGGCCTTCAGGAAACCATTAAATTAGTGAACTACGATTCCTCTATATTTTAATATGCATAAAGTTAGATAAATAAATAGATAGGACTTTCATTAAGTTTCATTGAATTTGAGAAAATACAGGAGGTTTATCATTACTTCTATTTTCTACATTATTTCAGAGATAAGGTAAAGTAGTTTTGAACTTTGGGATGTATTTGAAGTAGTAATGGATTTAAGAGTAACTTTTAATTTTATTTAAAATTCCTTATCAGAGATTGAAGGAAATTATTTTATGCCTCAAGAAATAACTTTTATATTGGAAGTCATGCATATTCATCTGAATCAACCTTACATCTCAAACCTTATAATCAATCTTTGATTTATCTAATATATTCTGTTGGTGTTGAAGTAAAACGAAGACTTTTATGATTGTAAATAATTTATTACTTCAGTTCAAGTGTGTGTTTTTAATGACATTAAGTCTATTTTGTAAGCAATTTTTTTGTCTAAAAATGTTTAAATATTTTAGGAAAAAGATTTCCATTATAAGTAACCAAAGAATTTCTTTGATATGAATACCAGACAGGAGATAAAAGTTAAAATCCTGTTAAATTTTCTTTATCATCTTTTGGCATAATTAATTAATAATCTTGAAGTTAACAACTTTTAATAACTTAAGGAAATGACTCCGATGAAAAATTGTTTTAAACCAACCTGCCATATTAGCATTTTAACTTGCAACTATGCTGTGAACACATAAAATATTTTTAATATTTTCTTCCATGTCACTTAAATAAGTGTAGATCTGAATAAAATTATTGATTTTTCGAAGAAATTATTTCTCATTACACTGTGTAGAAAATTCTTATTTGTTATTATTGGACAATAAAATATTTTAATACTTTTTTGATACCCGTTTTTAATTTTATTGCTTTGGCAATATTTAATAAATTAGCTGTGAAGGGCGAAAGAAATTAAATTATTAATTAAATATATTTTTCTGCTTATTTTCAAAATTTTCTGCAATCCTTAAATAAATTTTGTATAAATCGTACTACTAGCAGATAATCAGAATAATACGAAGATTTTTAAAGTTGTAACGTCTGTTTTAAGCAAAGGGTAAGAATTATTTTATAGTGGTTAAGTCTTAGAAAATGAGGCACCAAGAATAAATTCATCATTTGAAAATCATTGAAAGATTTCAATGATTTCAATTTCAATTTAAGTTTTTAGTTACACTGATTTTCTGTCAAGTAAAGTTTTTAAAAATAAAATAATTCCCTCCATTGTAAGTTATAAAAAGTTTAAAATCTGACCTTTGTATGTTATTAAAAGTACCAGAAATAACGTCAAGGAAAAAAATTTCAAAAATGAAACTGCCATTATGTATTGTTAATAAAATTGACGGTACGGAGGCAATTCCAATGTTTCACGTTATTTACATACGGTTTTAGACTATACCTGTCTAAATCGCGATATATCTTAAGAGTATACATGCATGAAGAGGCTAATTATCTTGCAGTCTGTTACAAAGTAACCTTCATGAGATTTTTATTTCGTAAATGCGAAATAAATCGTATCAAAAATGTGATAGTAAACATTTATAAAAAGAAATTTATATATATTTTATTTTATTTATTTATTTATTTTTAAGACATTTATAAAAAGAAATTCTGAACTTGATCATCATTCTTATTATATCTCACTTCCATATTAATGGATTTCAAAGGTTGAAAGCAGAATTTGTGAAACGGAAAGTCGCAGAAACATACTGTTCAAAAGTCGAAAGAAATCCTTATCGACTTACGATATACTCAATTAAAGCTCTTTGTGAAGAAGATTTATAAGACATACATAATCAAGCTGTTATGATAAAGAGCTGTTGAAGAAGAGGACGAAAGGTTAGCTGACTGATTTCACACTTGATAACGCAACAATCAAAATATCCTTAAAAGCGTTTGGTGAGCATTTATGAAGAAAGAACGCCGGGAAATTTGCGATAACATTTCTTGCATCAAGTAACTGTAATACAGTGGAACTGCAATGATCGGAAATTGAAAGACATTGAAAAAAACTTCGAGATCGAAATTGCAAGTTAACAAGTCTTTTGAACAATACAGAATAAAAGTTTAAAATATAAAATACAAACAGTTTCCTTTATTTTGTATAAAATTAAAAATCGTATTTTTAAAACTGAAAAAAAAAAATTCTTTTAGTGCGTTTTCCAATTAATCCCATGAACACTATAAATCGTCTAAAGGAGCGATTCTCAACCGGTGGTACGCAAAGAAACAAAGTATTTTTAACTATTAAATTCAAAAATTAAATACCCTTAGATCCTGTTTAAGGTTTTTTTTATAAGACTTGTAAATTTATGCAATCTGACCACGTTCGAAATCAATAGCTGCTCATACACTTTAGCCACATAATCCTTTTTTATTTTCACAATTTAGCCATAGATATAACAAAATTTGCCATAAATGATATTATTAAAAGGAGTAATAGAAGTGGATGTTGTACTTAATAGGAAATAAAAATAAGTTCCTGTAAAAAGGTGATAGTATATCATTAATTCTTTGGATTTGGTCGACTTATTAGCATGCCTACACTGCTTGTCGTCATCATTCCTGGGCTCGTATTGCTCTATTTTCAAATGGAATCACTTTTTTACGTCGATATGCTGTCTCTAACAGCAGGTATTTTGTCTTCTTGTTGCTTTGTATTACTTTTCTACGCGATTTGAGAATATCGTCGTCTGTTTTTGAAGAACTAGTAACAAATATATTGTGCATTTAAATATTTGTGAAAAAATAATAAAAACAAACCTAGATTTTTCAAAATGGAAAAATGGATGAATAAGCGGAAAAGTGATGATTCACAGTTGATGAATACAGGACAATCTACTAGCATTAAGAATATTGAAAAGAAAAGAAAAATTGTTTATAGAAAATATAATGAAAGTAATTTATAATTTGGATTTACTTAGAATGGAGACAAAATGGACCCTCAAACCTCAGTATGTTGTTTCTGGTGAACTATTATTCAATCAAAATATGAAGCCATCATTTTTTAAAAGACTCCTTGAATGAAATCCATTTTATTCAGATGCACCTGAAATTTTACATCATGAAGAAAAAGAACAATTGATAGAAATTTCCTTTGATTGAACTCTAACTGAAGATTTCAAAAACAAACCCTTGTTAAGTCTTGGCTGAAGGGAAAAAAAAAAAAAAAGAATTTAAGGGCATTTCAAATAAAGCTTTTAAATTTTTATTGCCTTTTTGCACAACCTATTAGTGTGAACAAGGATTTTCTTCCATGTTATATTTGAAAAATAAGTAGGGAACAAAATTAAACGTGAATCCTAATTTACGGTTAAAACTAAATGAAATAAAGAAATTCATCTGTCTTAAACAGACCCTAAATTCGAACTAAATTTTAGAATTAAAGCATTATAGCTTAAATTTTAATAATTAAAATGTTAACCAATTTTTAATCTAATATTTTTTATGTGTACGTATTTAAAAACAAATAGCCAATAGATTGTGCAAATGGCAAAATACATTTTTTTTAATATTGCCATTGATAAATTGTAAAATAATCGTTGTAAAATGTAGTGGTGGTACTAAAATTTTTCAGTTTATGTTTAGATTTCAGTTTATGTTAGTCAAAAGGTTGAGAATCGCTGGTCTACAGAATTACAGGAATGAAATTTACTTCGCATCTAAAAATTTTACAGAGAATTTTACATGCCTCTATATGTTTCGCGAATAATTTTTTGAAATTTGGTGAAGTCAGAAGTTTGTTTTTAAAAATTTAATTAAATAAATAAAAAATAATACTTGATCTTCATTTGAAACTTCCTTTAACTGAAAATTGCGATCAATCGTGATTCTTCTTCTTGAGTTCCAAATTAGCTTACAAATCGGTGCATGAGAATTGAATTGGATTATTCAATTAAAATCCATGCGCATGAGATCTTCCTGGCTATACTTTTTCCCAGTTCTGTCGGAGAACGAGTTTGAGGAATCTAATTTCCTTTTTGTCCACCATCCACTTCTCTAAAATACTTTCAGTTCAGTACATTCTAATTGCATCCTATTTGGCAGAGGAATTAAGAGTCATAAAGTTTACCCTTTAGACAAAACTCGAACCTAAAGCCAAAAATATGTCAGTTAGCCTCCGCTAAGCGCCATTCCGTCAATTATCAACTTGTCCTTTAGATCTTCGCAAGGCAGCTGTATGAATAACTTGGTACGCAAAGTAGCTGTATGAGTAAATTGGTACGCAAAGTAGCTGTATGAATAACTAGGTACTTCGCAAGGTAGCTTGATAACTTGATAAATCTAGCTACATGGAAATTTCTTATGGGTTTGAATTACCAAATTTTGTAACTCACTAACAGATCACTGGAAATACTTTTATAGGTTTTAGTCAATAATTATATACAGAAATCAAAACAATATTAATTTTTGTAAGTTATCAGATAATGACATACTGGAGACTTAAACAGAATCATGTATAAAGTGAAAATAAACAGCATAAAGTGAAAAAAGGACATTAATAGGGTATGTGATCCCCCCTCATCTGTATACAAAGTTTACACTTTGTGACCATGTTTTTAATTAGGTGGTCAACCACCGCAGAATTAAGCAATCGCCATTCTTCTTGTAGAGCAGTTTCCAGCTCAATAAGAGTGGCTGGAGGTGGAAAACGTGAAGATGCAGCACGGCCGAGAGCATCCAAAGATTTTCAATGGGATTAAGGTCGGGCGAATATGTTGGTCACGCCATACGCGCAATCCCTTCACTCTCCAGATAGTCATCGACGATGTCAACTCTATGGGGATGTGTGTTATCGTCCATTAAAACAAAAGTAAGGCCAACTGCTGCAGCGTACAATCTCACAATGGGTTCTAGGACTTCATCTCGATACCGGAGAGCCGTCAAAGAACCGCGTTTAAAGATGTGCAGCTCGGTGCGATATCCTAATGAAATCGCTGCCCACACCATAATGCTTCCGCCTCGAAATGCGTGATGTTCGGTGATGTTTTGGGACTGATTGCATGTTCGTTGTTCACGCCATATCCTTATACGCTTGTTGATTGGGCAGATAGAGGAACACGAACTCGAGGTAACCGGCGTACAGTCCACTCATATGTAATCTTCGGCATACAGTAGCTGCAGATATCGCCTTACCAATGGACGCTGTAACCATAGATGTCACACGTGTAGAGGTCGCTTTGCGATTCCGTTTGGCTACCATAGCAGTATATCGATCTTCCGCCGGGGTTGTAACTCTTGGGTAACCGGCTGCGAGCCTTCGGACAACTGTCTGTGTGGTTTGGAATTGTTTCCATAAACGAGAAATTACAGAATGATGAACGCCGAAGGAAAGAGCAACATCTGTGATCGACTGTCCTGCTTCAATGCGCTCCACGGCACGCCAGCGCTCAGAATCTTCCATTCGTCTTCTGGAAGTTATAGAAATACGTATGTCTTGAAAACAAATTGTACAAAAGTTTTAAATACCTTCTATCATCACTTACAGTCAACTTCTGTAATCCTTCATAAAGCTGGCTTCTTATAAGACTGCCTTTTTTGCATATTTCTTGACATGAATGCGCGATTGGCTGTTACCTAACATATTTGCATACTTCCATCTACCTCTGCAGCGAATTTCGTCCTCTTCAATTCTGATTGGCTTTCGGAAATTAGCATTTTCCTCTCCGTGCTTTACTTTTGGAAGTGAGTGTATTGCACAAGAAATAAATCATGAAAACTTCGTTTATCCACTCCTTTTCAGCAAGGGGATCATCAAGGATTAAACTAAGTCTCATAAACCATAAGTCCCATTTATCCGACCGATTACTTTAGCAGGTAGAAAAATGACTCTGACCTGCTAAATTGCTGTGTGTACTAAATATTTTGCTAACTGTATTTATTACGAATTGTCTCCCAGGCGGGAAAATCATTCGTAACCCTGATTCTCATACCGAAAAACCCGGGTTTGAATTCCGGATAAGGCATGGATGTAATTTGTCCATCCCTTTATAGGAGGCAACAGTGGCTCGCCTATTAGGTGCCACCATAATAACTTGACCACCGCTTCTGGCTTTAGTAATGGCCAATGTCTAAAATGGCTAGTGCTCGGCATTGAGAAAAAATTAATTAGTCTTTTATTAAATATAGTGCATATTTTTAAAAGATAGTTAAAAATGCATTATTTACGTAGAAGTACTTGCAGAAACTATTTTCCGCAGTTTCAGGTAAAAACAAATAAAAGTATAATTTTCTTTTGCGCCTGTGAATGTTATATGTTTTGAGTTATGGTAAAGCATTCACAGATGCTTCTGTGGAGGACTTTCTAAAAGAAACTGTCTCATATTCACATCCCCCATGAGGGAAAGCAGGAAAAGATCTTTATTTAATTGAATGAGACGAAACATTTAAGAAGAATGATGTACTCACGGAGAATTTTCTAAAAGAAACTGGCTTGTATTCATGTTACACATAAGGAAATCCACGGAGATGTCCAAACATTTAGATTGTTAGCCGAAATTCGAATCCGATTTGAAATAGCACTATTTACAAGACGTCTAATCTACTCGAATACTGCTGAGCCAAAAATCTAATTGTTTTTGCAGTTATATTATAATTCGAATAGTCATTGTATTACAACTGCAATTATAGCTGCGTTAGCTGTAGTTTTAACTACAAATTAACTACAATGTATCACCAACTTTTCTCAGGCAATAACAGATAGCTTAAATTTTAAAAATAAATGAAAGACCTTATAATTTTTCGAATGATAATATGAGAAAGTGTATTCTCCAGGGATAGTCGAAGTTTAATTAGGATCTTATTTTTGTCACATTGTCAATACTTGCCATAGGCTGCTCGAATGTTATTTCCTAGACATGATTGTGTCTACAGATTTTGTTTTTCAAAGAAAGTATTTCATATCACGGATAAAAATAATACGTCTCCCTCAAGGTGCAATAAAGAGCGAGTAATGATAAATTTAATTGGAATTACATTATAATTCTAGTTAATACGGATATAATGTTATTTTAAAGGTTATAATTATAGTTGTAATCTCAAAAGCTTCAAGTGAGTTTTATAGATTGGCATACATCTATTTATTGGAGCACAATACTGAACATTTTAATATCTTCGGACTTAAAAGATGTTTCACTACTCTTTTGAAATGTATATTCAATAACATACTGTTATTGCTGTACTTATATATTTTCCATCACAATTCACAGAACTTTGCAGTGGGAATACATTATAGAGAGACAAACTACATGCATTATACTATTACTATTATTACTATTATTATTATTATTACTGAAGTCTCGCAGCATTCCTTATAATTCAAAAAGTACTAAAGCTTTTCAATATCAACAAATTTTATTTTTAATAAAATCCGCTATTTCGATTGATGCTTAAAAATTACAGTTTATTACTTTAGGCAATTATTCTGAAAGTGGCCACTGTCATAAGTTCGCATAAATTAAGAAGAAACTGAACATTAAAAATAAAGATAAATAAAAAAAATCTGAAAGATTTCAGATTTTAAATTACGTCCAAAGGCGCGTTTTTTTAACGTTTCGTGTGCTACCTTTTTTTATTAAATATCATGTACTGCGTACTCAAACCATAAAATTCAGTTCAAAATCAATATCGCAAAATAATTTTAAAATGAACATATCTTTAGAATTTCCGTAAGTCTCGTGCGCTGGAGATAAAAATGTTTTTTTTTTTCCGTACAGTGTTGCCATTGCTCGCTTTGAAATCATTTAGTTTGTTAATCAGAAATTCGTTGAAATGTTACAAAACATAAAATCGATA